>QKWP01001119.1:9263-77873 GCA_003550325.1 Gigaspora rosea
ATTTTTGAGATTTAATTAGTAAATTTTAAACTTTTATATGTAGCAACTGCTAATGATTTCTTTAAAAATTTTTAAAAAAATAATGAAAATAGCTTCTTTTAAAAATAGTAAACCCAAGTTTGGTTCAAATAAACCTGCTTTTGGTTCAAATACAGTATATGTTCGAAAATAAGCTACTACCTAAAATAAGCTATCCTCCTAATTTTTTTTAAAATCTTAAAAAATTCGTTAGCAGTTGCTACATATAAAGTTTTTTTTTACTAAATAAACATCAAAAAGTCAAATAAGTAAAGTTGTTTAGCACATTAAAATACATTTATAGTAAAAATTTGGTGTCATTTGGACAACTTTTTATTAGTACGTTTTTCAATTATTTCAAAAAACTCAATATTTCGAAAATAAGCTACTTTATGACTTTTCGTGTAATTTTTTGGCCAAAAAAGGTAGCTTAATTTTGGACACATATAGTAAACACTCTCTTGGTAGAACCCAGGTGATTCTAAAAAGGGAAATTTTGTATAGAAATTCATCAAGTATTGCATTTTTATATAGTAAATTTTCAAATTTTGCTCTATTTTATATATCTATTTGAGTTCTTCGGGGTTCTTACTTTGTTCAAATAAACTCATTTTTGGGTCAAATAACCTTTTTTGGTTCAAATAAAACTGATTTTGGCTTAAATAAACCCGATATGGTTTAAATAAACCTTAATTTGGCTCAAATAAACATAATTTGGCTCAAATAAACCCGATTTTGATTCAAATGAACCTAATCTGGTTCAAATGAACCCAGTTTTGGTTCAAATAACCTGACTTGGGTTCAAAACTAAAAAGTTACCAAAATAGGGTTTGTGTAACGTTACACAACATTAGTGGTGTATAACCAAAAATTATTTTTGCGAAAGCAGTACAATAAGCCTTTGTGTAATCTATATGCGTATAAATATTACACAAATTATATTGCCCAATCATATTGCAGTATAAATAAATACTATACTTTAATACAATTATTTATATTGTTAGTCTAAACGTTATCATTACACAATATAAATAGGTAATCTAAACGTTATCATTACACAGTATAATAGAGTAATCTAAACGTTATCATTACACAAAAACGTTACACTCAAATTTTTTTAGTATATAGTTATAGATTATAGATATTAAAGTTGTTAATTTTTATTTAAAGCAAAAAATCCTATTTAATTACTTTTATAACGATCTTTCATCATACTTAATTAGTATAGCCACTATTGATTTATAGCAGATCATCAATTAAAAATATTTAAAGTTTTTAAGTAATTTTTCAAGAATTACTAATTCAAATTGTATAAATTTTAGTATGTTATAGCCCAATATTATATATATCTACAATAAAAATTTTATCCAATTAGATTGGTAGTTGGATATTAAAATGAACTGAACATGTTTATAAAATTTTGAACTGCACTTGAATTAAACTAAACTAGCTTTAAAAGATTAACATTGAATTGAATTTAAACAGCATTTTAAAAAATAATTAAGCTTAGTTCATTTCAAAAATTGAATTAAATCTGGACTTAGGTTTAGGCCGCAGATAAGTATTTAGGTTTACTTAGATATATGTCTGAGTTTTTATTCTTAGCATTAGATTTAAAAAAATAAAATTTTTTTCAGTATTGTAAAAAGTTTCTATTAAATTTAATAAAGATAAAAGCAAGGTCTCACCTTTAACATTTAAAAAAAAAAAAAAAAAATTAAATCTGGGCTTATCTAAAAGTTATTTTAGTTCATAGAAACTCTAGTATTAAAATATACTAATGATATTTAGACAATTTTATAATAATACTAAGAAAATAGAATCCATTCAAAGGCTGAAGGACAAATATAAAATTGAGATGTTTTTTTATGTTACACCTGATCTAGCCAATAAGCATCAGCTTTCTATTGTTTTGATTGTTTTTATTTATGTTACACCTAATCTATCCAATCAGGATCTAGAATTTGTTAACATACAGATATCAGGTAATCTATTGCTCCGTCAGTAGTATCCTTCGGACAATAATAGTAATATCTATATAATTTGCTTTTATGAAAGAGACAAATATCTAAATGTATATAAAGATACAAATAATGTATCGGTTTATAATAAAGCTATAACTATGTAATGTTAACTTGGAAACATGAAGACCTTCACAGTAATCATGTGATCAAGATCATTAAATCATTTAATGATTGGATTTGAGTTTATTAAAGGTAGAGGGTATGTAGATCATTTCTATTAATAAACGAGTTACTAAAAATTTTATTTTTAATAATAAAAAAAATTTTATTAAGTAACTATATTAAATTTTTAAATAAACTTGTAGAGGAGGTTTTTCTGATTCTAATGGTGGTCGAATCATTAAAATTGGCCCAGTAGAACATAAGATATAGTTGTTTTTATCTTCGCGACCCTATTTTACTTATTGTTTACACGTGATTTGATTGGCCAATTTGTGATCACCCCTGCAGAATAGACCCCGCCCCCGCAAAAGTTGATACTATAAAAACTTTATCAAATTCCATTCAAATTTAATAAAATTTTTAGGAGATGTGTAATTTTTTATTACGAACAAGTTTACTTAGTACAAAAAATCAATTTATATAGTAAAAAATTAATTTCTATATGTAGCAACCTTTAAATTCGCATTAAAAATATTTTTTGTCACTCGTTTACTAATAGAAATGATCTACATACCCTCTACCCTTAATCAGTGTATAAAGAAACAATTATTTTATTATAATTGAGTTGTAATTGACAAACTATCGACTCAGAAGGCTATTTATATCATATGGGCCGATTTGAGTAATTCATAAGTAGTGCTTATTTTTTTTTAAACTTTAAAGCTAAAAGTTATTTAGCTTTAAAGTTTAAAAAAAAATAAGCACTACTTATAAATTACTCAAATCGGCCCATATGTATTTCAATTATATAGGTCTTGAACAACTACATCTACCAGTAGAGATGAATGAAATGTTTGTTATACTAGAAATAAAGAAACTGAGAGAACTACGTGTATTCGTGTATTCTTGGCATTCGTATAACATGGTAGTTGGTTAATCATGTGAACAGAGTTCTTGTGATTTACCCGACTAATGGGAATCTAGGATAAATTTTGGGTCTAACAGTTAACTTATATTAAACTTTTAAATAAAGTCATATATAGATTTTTACTTTGATTCTGTTTATTATAAATCACAATACAGTTTCGGACTTTTTTTATTTTGTTAGCGCCTGCTTGTGTAATATTCGGAACCTTTTTTGTATTTTTTTTTGTTAATATCTGTTGGTTGGCAGGAACAACTTTGAACTTAATCCCTAATGTTACATTTTCCAAAGTTTTAAACGTACCAATAAAAGATGCGTATGCATTGCTTTTTTTTTTTGTTTTTTTTATACATACCGGAATAATATTAAAAATGAATAAATTGTTATTATTATATAGATATTATGCAGATGATTTTAAATATCGTAAATATTTTTTTGGTCGCATACTAGATGTGAAGTTTGATTGGCGCCAATCAAATTTCATATCTAGTATGCGACCAAAAAAATATTCGATTTAATTTCATGCTGTAAATATATGGAAAAACATTGGATATTCTTATCATAACAAACTGCACAATAATACAAATACAAATTATTTTATATCACCGCGGGGTTAGGGACCCGGGACATCACTAAGTGATAGACTTACCACCACGTGGCACGGAAGGGCCACAGGTGATGTACGCAACAATTCGACATCTACCTAGAGGGTTAGTAAACCGTTGACCTCCGCCTAAAATGAAAACTCTGGCCTGAAAAGATGTGACAGATCCAAAGGTGTCTAAGGACCTTCAGGATAGCAGAGGGAGGAAGAAAAAAAAAATTATTTTATGTCAAATGATCGTTATTTTGTTAGGGGTTTAATAAGTGATCAAATGCAAATTCGTCATTTTGCCTTATTTTAGAGTTTTATTTTTTAATCAATAAACACCATTATAAAATATAAAATTGTTGGACTCGCTATAGGAAATAATCAGTTAAAAAATTCACTAGATTGATACTTTATTAATAAATTCGCTATATCGATGGAACTTTATACTGACCAATTTTAATTCAAACTTCACTATATCAAAATTTTAATTATTCTTTATTATATCTTGAGCTCACTATAACGAGAGTAACTTGTATTCTTTGGGAGAAGTTTTTTTGCGTAAATCAAAGTGTAGATGCGGATATCTTGCGACGAAATGTGATAGCTTATGACAAAATTTATGATATAAAGGATGTAGGAAAGGGTGGATCCGCAACTATATATCGCGCTACTTGGAATGGTAAGATCGTTGCATTAAAATCATTCAAAGAAACAAATGATTTTGAAACAGAGGTAATTTATTTTATTATTCTATAATATAAATAATTTTTTATAGCTTACATTTTACTTTTGCATCTGGCTTTAATTAAAGCGAAAAGCATATATTGAAATCGGTGAACATTCTTTCTTCTTAAAATGTCATGGAAAATCAAGAAACAAGAATAATGAAAATATTCTCGTGTTAGAATCCATGGAAGGATCTTTGCGTGATAATCTTAAATCCATATCACAAATGATTTGGAATAATAAATTAAATCTTTTCCGCCGTATTGCCAGTGGCCTTGGCGTTATTCATTCAAAAAATATGATTCATCGAGATTTACGCAGTGAAAATTTATTGTTGGATGCTTTAAATAACGTGTATATTGCAGATTTAGAAAAAATGATATCGCTAAATGAGGAACAAAAGGATATTTTCGGAGTGCCGCCATACATCGCTCCAGAAGTTTGGACAAACGAAAAGTCATATACGAAAGCATCTGATATTTATAGTCTAGGTTTATTAATGTATGAAATATTGACTGGAAGTACCTTCGACAAATTCGACAAACCACCTAATATTGAAGATATTGACTAAAACTTGCTCTGGAAATTCCCAGATACTGTGTTGAATTGATTAAACTTTGTATAAATAAGGATCCATTAAAACGGCCAACAATTTCTCAAATCAAAAATATCTTAGGGGTCTGAATTTTAACAATATGTATGTGCTTTATGTTTTTTTTTTTTTTTTTTTTTAATTTAAAAACGCTCTTTTATATTTCTATTTACTTAGATATTATGATTTTCCTTCCCTTATGCTAAATTCTATTTATGTATCAGTGATGGCAAAATGACAAGTATAATGTTTTATGACTAATAAATTTTATAATAAACATCATTAAAAATGTCGAATTTTTTTATGATTAAAAAATTGTCAAATTGCCATCACTATTAAGTTTTACCCGTAAGCAAGTGATTATGTCCAAACAAAAAGATCAATTAACTTTCATTTTAAGATATAATCAAACATTCGAAATATCGGATTTATTTTTGACAAACACAAAAAAAAAAAAAAAATTCAATTAACGTTAACTTTATAAGATATTCAATGTCGTATTTCTTTTTTTTTTATTTTTACAAACAAACAAAAAAAACCAACTTTTTATGACTAATTTTTATTTTCAATACGTGTTTTTTTTTAAATAACAAATAAATGCCAATTAACTTATATTTTAAGATATGATTAAATGTTTTCAATATCATATTTATTTTTTTTTGATCTTAATTATAAAAAATAATTGATAAATGTATTAATGTTAGACATCACTATCAAAAATGTCTGTTGATAACTTTCCACTCCATTTACTTTAAGCGCTTATATCGATAATAATAAAAATAAAAAGAAATGACAGCTTAAATATAATATGAAAGTGTGAAACCCGCGGCAGAGATACTACGTCTGTACGGACGTACAGTACAGGGTTGGCATAATGTGCGCATAATTTAGCCTGTGCCGCTTACGCATTATACATTGCATCAATTGCATAATTTAAGCCATTTCACATATTAGTCCGCATAACATCGGCTTGCTTCCATTTCTTTTGCTGGCTTTTAGTTCGATAGGGATAATGAATTTACTGGTAGATCAGAAATCAGGCTACTAAAATTCAGCGGGCGATATTATTTGAGATTTTTAATGTTAATGATTTTGGCCGGCCGTCAAAGAACAGCCCCAAGAAGCAACAGCCGGCAATATATGCATATTCGGATTCTTCAACCAATGAAATTGCATAATATCTTAGAGTTTGGAACCTATTTTGACACGTTAAAACTGGATTTAATCGGTTTTAACATATAACAATGAACTCGGTTCGAAACTTTATCGAATATAAATCCAATAACTAATCACAATGTTAATTAATTCTTTGATAATGAGATAATCTAAATTCCCTTTTAGAATTCAAGTTCAGAATACATACTGGATCAGTCTAGACATATTTATAAATATAATAAGGCATTTTTATTTTATTTAGATGCAACGTGAAAAAGATATTCACAGTTAAAATTATATGCTTTACAGAAAATATAGACATTAAAGAAGTGCACGTTATTTTAACTCTGCATTATTAAAGCAGCGCATAACATAAGCAAAAATTTTTTGCATCGATTTTCGCTAGAAAACTATTTTGCACATTTTACATATTTCGTAGCATAACGCATAAATTTGCATAATTTACAATTTACCGCATGCATAATTTCAATCTTCGTAGAGTTAACGTTAGGGTAAGTGAATTTTAGTAATGCCGGTCATTGTTGTGTCCATAAGCACGTGAATGTTGTGTTCGTAGCAACCGCCTTTTATTTAATATTATTAGTTGATGCAATATTCATTTTCCAAGGCTGTTATGTAACAGGCTGTTACAAATAGATTCATCTTTATTTAATTATCTACAATAAATTCTAGTAATAATATTGCAATACTTAAATCGTGAATCCAGGAATTCGAGAAAACTGCACTAATTAATTTCCGCTATTAATCGTAGTTCATGAAATTCGGCATCTAAAAATATCACTAATTATTAAAATCTAATTATTACTATCACTGTTTTTGACTTATCTTTTGAATTCGACCTGAAAAAAAAGCACCCAGCGCATGGGCAAGCACATAACTTGTTAAGTAATTCAAACAGTAGATAAATAACTTGCATACGGATTGAATGCCTTGCAGCAAAGATTTGTGCAGGAATATGGCCTCCGGAATTCCAGGCCATCATATTGAAATAGATAAGCGATTCTGAAAACGGGCTGTTCACAAGTTTCACAATATGGAAGTAATAGTTGTGAAGGCAATTGTAGAAATGATTGTTTGTATAGATATGTGGGTCTAAAATCCAGCAAGTATCCAATCAAATGCCGAATCTGGTTTAACGTAAACAAAGTGATTTTTTAAAAAAAAACCGCAAGTAACTCGAAATTTTACCCAAGTCACTTCTCATCAAAAATCGCGTATACACGTCGCTCTGGTTATACCGACATCTGGATATAACGACATCTAGTAAAATCTTTCTATACCGACATTTTTTTTCAAAAATTTAATATAAAATATCGGTATAACTCACTGTATCGACATTTTAAATTTTTTACTAACTAGCATATAACCCGTCGCGTTGCTCCGGAATTAAGTATTATTTTGAAAGTAATTTTCTTTAATGTTCTTCAATTTTAATTTTATTAATAAATTTAATTATAATTTTTTATTATTTATTTATAATTTATATAGAATATATGGATAACTAATTAACATTAACGGTTAAGTATATTTATTTTATTAAAATTCTTATTTTTACATATTGTATACAAACCCTATCTAACTAATAAGACAATCCTAATTCGATCCCTAATTCTAACCAAAATACTTATTTATTATTGCCTTTCAACTTATTTGATTTGCATTGATTATTTCATTCTGCTCAAAAATACCAATTCATAAATGACGAATATAAATACCCATTTACCATTATATACTCTTTTAACGATTTCATTCGCATTAATAATTTCACTTGGCTCAAAATATAAGGTCATTTATTAATTATTGATATTAAAATTGTCCAAGCTAGTTAATAAGCACGAACATAAATACTTATTACCATACATATTCTTCTTATTAATAATAAAATGGAGTTAAGTCAGCAAACGCACGAACTTAAATACTTATTTACCATACATACTTTTCCAAACCATTTCATTCGCATTAATTATTTAATTCGGCTCGTGAATCTAATGGTCATTTATTAATTATCACATTAATTAATTTATTCGCTCGAGAAACTAAAGGTCATATTAATCGTTCCATTTGTTCGAGAATCTAAATATCATTATAAATAATTGGAGTTAAAATCAGCAAAGCCAGTTCATAAGATACTAACATAAAATACTTATTTTCCGTACACCTCTTCAACTCATTTCAGTTTGAGAATCTAATGGCCATTTATAATTATTGGAGTTAAAATCGGCAAGACCAGTTTACAATGCACGAACATAAATAACATAACTGATAAATACTTCTATCTATACATTTCAAACCATTTCAGTATAATTGGTAACATAAAAGTTTTGGTAGAGCACTAAGTGAATTTTGACAAAACAAAAGATCGTGGCATGTTAAAATAATTGAACCGATGTGACGCGATTTGTTTTTATGCGGAAGGTTGTGATTGGTTAGGGTTAGGGTTAGGGTTAAAGTCAAGATTACTACAAAATCGCGAGAGGAGCATTTTTTGTTAGTAACACAGCAGGGGTTACCCTAGTAAAATTTTGAGTTATTAACAATTTTATAAAATGCGGTTACAGTAACCACGGTTACAAATTTACTAACTCATAAAATCTTAAGTTTTAAATATTTTTAAAAATGTAACCGATAAAAATTATCTGCTATTGTTTTTCATTAGTACTATCCAAATTATCGGTTAGAGTTTTTTAAAAAGTTTGTAAATTAAAGTTATAAGTGTTTAAAGCTACTATGGTTTCAAAATTTTGGCGTTTAATATAAAATTTTTTTGATAATTTTTTCATCCAATCAGAATTAGTATATAATGCGCCCTGATTGGCTAAAAAGCATTATATATACCCAAATTTGGCGCATTTGATGTGAAGTGACTTGGTGCACCATATGAAATCGGCTTCTGCGCACTAATAAAAAATATTCTCATGAGCTTTTACTATACTAATGTCGCAAATACCAACATTACCCGAATATAAGTTATACAAAACAATTTGTTTTACAAAGTTTACGTACTATGTAATTTGTTGAATTTTGGTGGACCACTAATCGATGAGAAACCTTCACTATAATTAGACGATTAGCAAGCCGACCATTTTATATTGGCATATTGGTTGTATTAGCACTTAAGAGCCCTAATGAAACGTCTATGGTAACAAAAGGGTGGTGTAACTATATATTATATAGTTTCATATCCTTTTTTTTTTTTGCTATAGACCTACCATAAGTAGGTAGTCATATCGTGAAAAATTGCCAGTCCAAGTGATTTGGTTATTTAGAAAAACGAGACTTAAAACGCGACAAACCAATTATTTTTCATAGACAACTGTGCAACATAGTGTTGCTAAACCAGGAATTATGCACCGGATGTTATATTTGAGAGCCTTCAAAGGAAAACCTGTCGCATCCAGTTTTTTCTCTGAATACCATCCAGGGAAAATTTATCATCAAATTTTCGATTATATTTGTAATGACTTGTCACAAAAAATAATTGATAGAATTTCCTTAGACGGCACCCAGAGAATAGCAAAATATAATTGGAAACTCGATGACAGGTTTTCTCTTGACGGCACTCATTTTGAAGTGTAAAATTAATAACTCGAGTACAGTTTAAATGGTTTGGATATCACAGGGTTTGTGACATGACCAACCCACATCAATATAAATCCTGATTTTTATGTTAATATCATTCAGGAACCATGTTTTATTCGTTTCAAGATTCAAGGCAGCATGACGTCCCTGATTTATATTCAAAGTCAACACAGCCCGCTAATGTTTTTCCTCCTTCTGATCGAAGTTCATTCGTACTGTCCTTACAGAATCATGGAAGACAACACAAAGGTACTAATTGAACAAAAAAAAACAAAGGACAAACAAAAAGCTAACTACTTGCCTGAAGATGAAGAAAAATTTAGCATGAGCACCATTAATGAAAGTACGACACACGTGACGAAAGAAGAAACACCAAACTGGATATGCCAACGACTACCGAAAAAATGGCGCCAGCGACGAAAACGCGACACTGACAACGAGAGACACTAGTAGCAATGGCGATGATGATCAGATAAGCACCAATGAAAATCACCAATGTGTGCACCAACGAAAAGGACCAATGATAGAGTGTACCAACGACGAAGAATACTAACGTAAGAACCAATGATGACGAAATGCACCAAAATCTGAAGTAATTACCTAAAGAACCTCAATATTAGTAGCACAACTAACTAAAAAAGAAAGAAAGAAATAAATCAGTATATAGTAACAAATGTATCTGTATATCGTGTAGCCTACATTTTAATTACATTATAAGTATTGCACCACGACACTATAGCACTATGGAGCTATAGCGTTATAACAATATTTATAATTAAAATTAGACGGAATTTAGGTAGAATGACACTTTTTTACACGTCTGATGCAAATATCATATAATTCCTTTTTTACGGGGTCAGATCGTCACGTTTCAACATTTAAGATCGTCGATTTCTGGTCTTGGCCCGGCAATTGGACCAATCGACATATGGCAATTTCAATTGGAATATGTCAAATTGCCGGGTCAAATTACCATATGTCCATTGTCCGAATTCCCATTCATGCCAACCCTGGTATAATTAAGTAATATAGCGAAATCATATTTCCAAAATTATCGACTTCAATAAATATTACGTATACTCTTTATTGAAATTAATCAATGTACTCATTGCTTATACGTATATTTAAAGAGCGATTTTTTTGATTTCTTGCACCGTAACTTATTTTGAAAAATAAACAGTACTAGCAGGTTTAAATAAACTATTATAAATTAATCTAAATAATACATTTGTATCAGCAAGTCGTGAAGTAAATTACAGAATTATCGCAAGATGAGTAAAAACAAAAAAAAGGATTTAAATAAATCAATAAAAGTTGATTCAATAAATACAAACGCGTTAAATAATAAGCGTGGGGCAACTTATCGCACGTTGCAAAAATTTGATGACTCACTAGAATATTTAAACAAAACATTGAAAACTAATTCAAACGATGTAGGCGCATTAAGTGAGCGTGGAACAACTTATCGCATGATGAACAGATATGACGAATCATTATCAGATTTAAATAAAGTATTAGAAATGATATTAATGCAGCGTGTAGAAACTTATCACAAGATGAAAAGATACAAAGAATCACTATCTGATTTAAATAAATTATTAGAAATTAATCCAAATAACGCAGTTGTGTTAGCAACCCGTGGAGAAACTAATCGTATGATAGAAAGATATGAAGAATCACTAGCTGATTTAAACAAATCACTAGACATTAAGCCAGATAATTCAGACGCATTAAATAAGCGTGGAGTAACTTATCGAATGATGAATAAATACGAAAAATCACTAGAAGATTTTGATAAATCATTAAAACTTCGTCCACATAATGCAGAAGCATTAAAGCAACGTGAAAAAACTTATCACAAGATGAAAAAACCGACAGAACTACTAGCAGAATTAAATAAGTCATTAAAAACTAATCCACAAGATGCAGAAGCATTAAGGCATCGCGGAGTAACATATCGCAAATTGAATAGATACGAAGAATCACTAACAGACTTAAATAAATCATTAGAAATTAATCCAAATAGTGCACTTGCATTAGCAGGCCGTGGAGTAACTTATAGAATGATGGACAGATACGAAGCATCACTAGCAGATTTAAATAAATCATTAGACATTGATGATCAAAGCGCAACTGTATTAGCAGAGCGTGGAATAACTTATTGCATGATGAACAGGTATAAAGAATCACTAGTAAATTTAAATAAGTCATTAAAAATTAGTCGAGATAATGCATATACATTAGCAAACCGTGGAAAAACTTATCGCATGATGGATAAATACGAAAAATCACTAGCAGACTTAAATAAATCATTAGAAATTAATCCAGATAGTGTAGAAGCATTAGCAGACCGTAGTAAAACTTATTTTATGTTGGAAAAATACGAAGAATCACTAGACGATTTAAATAAATCATTAGAAATTCATCCAAATAATGCCGACGCATTAAGAAACCGTGGTGCAACATATTTTAAAATGAACAGATTCGAAGAATCACTAGTAGATTTAAATAAATCATTGGAAATTAACCAAAATAATGCAGAAGCATTAAAATACCGTGGTACAACATATTTTAAAATGAATAGATACGAGGAATCACTAGCAGATTTAAATAAATTACTAGAAATTAATTCAAATGATGCCGACACATTAAGTGAGCGTGGAGTAACTTATCGCATGATGAACAGATACGAAGATTCATTATCAGATTTAAATAAATCATTAGAACTTAATCCAAATAATGTGGAGGTATTAAAGCAGCGTGGAGTAACTTATTGCAAGATGAGCAGATATGAAGAATCACTAGCGGATTTGAATAAATTATTAAAGTTGAATCCAGATAATGCATTTGCGCTAGCAAACCGTGGAGAAACTTATCGCATGATGGACAGATACGAAAAATCACTAGCAGATTTAAATAAATCATTAAAAATAAATCCAAATAATGCAAACGCATTAAGTGAGCGTGGAACAACTTATTACATGATGAACAGATATGAAGAATCACTAACTGATTTAAATAAATCATTAGAGATTGATCCAAATAATGCAGACGCATTAGCATACCGTGGAGCAACTTACCTTATGATGAACAGATACGAAGAATCACTAATAGATTTAAATAAATCATTAGAAATTAATCCAAATAATGCAGAAGCATTAACATGCCGTGGTGCAACTTATCTTATGATGAACAGATACGAAGAATCACTAACTGATTTAAATGAGACATTAGAAATTAATCTAAATAATGCCGACGCATTAAAAAACCGTGGCGCGACATATTTTAAAATGAACAGATTCGAAGAATCACTAGCAGATTTAGATAATTCATTAGAAATTAATCCAAATAATGCATTTACATTGGTAAACCGTGGAAAAACCTATTTCATGATATACAAATACGAAGAATCACTAGCAGATTTAAATCGGTCATTAGAAATTAATCCGAACAATGCAGAATCATTAGCATACCGTGGAGCAACTTATTTTATGATGAATATATACGTAAAATCACTAGCTGATTTAGATAAGTCATTAAAAATTGATCCAAATAATGCATTTGCATTAAAAACCCGCGGTATAATATATTTTAAAATGAATATATACGACGAATCACTAGCAGATTTAAATAAATCATTAGAAATCAATCCAAATAATGCAGAAGCATTAGCATATCGTGGAGCAACTTATTTTATGGCGAACAGATATGAGCAATCACTAGCAGATTTAAACAAATCATTAGAAATTAATTCAGATATTGCATTTGCATTACAAAACCGTGGTTTAATATATTTTAAGATGAATAGATTCGACGATTCACTAACGGATTTAAATAAATCATTGGAAATTGATCCAGATAATGCTGACGCATTAAAAAACCGTGGTGCAACATATTTTAAGATGAACAGATTCGAGGAATCACTAGCAGATTTAAATAAATCATTAGAAACTAATCCAAATGATGCAGACGTGTTAAGTGAGCGTGGAATAACATACCACATGATGAACAGATATGAAGAATCACTAACAGATTTAAATAAATCATTAGAAATTCGTCCAAATAATTACGAAATATTAAAGCACCGTGGAGTAATTTATCGTAAAATGAACTTATATGAAGAATCACTAGTAGATTTAAATAAATATTTAGAAATTAATCCAGATAATGCATTTGCACTAGCAAACCGTGGAGCAACTTACCGCATGATGAATAAATATTAGCAGATTTAAATAAATCACTAGAAGTTAATCCAAATGATGCAGACGCATTAAATGAGCGTGGAATAACTTATCGCATGATGAACGGATATGAAAAATCACTAGCAGATTTAAATACATCATTGGAAATTTGTCCAAATAATGAAAAAGTATTAAAGCAGCGAGGAGTAACTTATCGCAAGATGAACAGATATGAAGAATCACTAGCAGATTTAAATGAATCATTAGAGATTAGTCCAAATGATACATTTACGTTAGCAAACCGTGGAGAAACTTATCGCATGATGGACAGATACGACGAATCATTAGCAGATTTGAATCAATCCTTAGAAATTAATCCAAATAATGCAGAAGCATTAGTATATCGTGGAGCGACTTATCTTATAATGAGCAGATACGAGGAATCACTAGCAGATTTAAATAAATCATTAGAAATTAATCCAAATAATGCCGACGCATTAAAACATCGTGGTGTGACATACTTTAAAATGAACAGATTCGAAGAATCATTAGCAGATTTAAATAAATTATTAGAAATTAATCCGAATGATGCAGACGCACTAAGTGAACGTGGAACAACTTATCGTATAATAAACAGATATGAAGAATCACTAGCAGATTTAAATAAATCATTAGAGATTAATCCAGATAATGCATTTGCGTTAGCAAACCGTGGAGAAACTTATCGAATGATGGACAGACACGAAAAATCATTAACAGATTTAAATAAATTATTAGAAATTAATCCAAATGATGAATTTGCATTATTTAACCGTGGAGATGCTTATCGTATAATAAACAGATATGAAGAATCGTTAGCAGATTTAAATAAATTATTAGAAATTAATCCAAACAATGCAGACGCATTAGCATGCCGTGGTGCAACTTATCTTATGATGAACAGATACGAGGAATCACTAGCTGATTTAAATAAGACATTAGAAGTTAATCCAAATAATGCAGATGCTTTAAATGATCGTGGAGTAACTTACCGCATGATGAACAAATATGAAGAATCATTAGAAGATTTAAATAAATCATTAGAGATCAATCCAGATAATGTATTTACATTAGCAAACCGTGGAAAAACTTATTACATGATGGACAGATACGATGAATCACTAGCTGATTTAAATAAATCCTTAGAAATTAATCCAAATAATGCAAAAGCATTAGAATACCGTGGAGTGACTTATCTTATAATGAACAGATACGAAGAATCACTAGCAAGTTTCAATAAATCATTAGAAATTGACCCAAATAATGTAGAAGCATTAAAAAACCGTGGAACAACATATTTTAAGATGAATAAATACGAGAAATCACTAGTAGATTTAAATAAATCATTAGAAATAAATCCAAATGATGCAGACGCATTAAGTGAGCGTGGAATAACTTATTGCATGATAGATAGATATGAAGAATCGCTAGCAGATTTAAATAATTCATTAAATATTAATCCAGATAATGCATTTGCGTTAGCAAACCGTGGAGAAACTTATCGAAAGATGGACAGATATGAAGAATCACTAACAGATTTAAATAAATCATTAGAAATTAATCCAAATAATGCAAACGCATTAAGTGAGCGTGGAGTAACTTACCGCATGATGTACAAATATGAAGAATCATTAGATGATTTAAATAAATCATTAGGCATTAACCCAAATAATGCATTTACATTAGCAAACCGTGGAGAAACTTATCACATGATGGCCAGATACGACGAATCACTAGTTGATTTAAATAAATCCTTAGAAATTAATCCAAATAATGCGAAAGCATTGGCGTACCGTGGAGCAACTTATCTTATAATGAACAGATGCGAGGAATCACTAGTTGATTTAAATAAGACATTAGAAATTAATCCAAATAATGCCGACGCATTAAAAAACCGTGGTGCAACATATTTTAAAATGAACAGATTCGAAGAATCACTAGTAGATTTAAATAAATCATTGGAAATTAACCCAAATAATTCAGACGCATTAAGAAAACGTGGTACAACATATTTTAAGATGGATAGATACGAAGAATCACTAGCAGATTTAAATAAATTATTAGAAGCAAATCCAAATGATGCAGACGCATTAAATGATCGTGGAACAACTTATCGCATAATAAACAGATATGAAGAATCACTAGCAGATTTAAATAAATCATTAAAGATTAATCCAGATAATGCATTTGCATTAGCAAACCGTGGAGGAACTTATCGAAAGATGAACAGATACAAAGAATCACTAACAGATTTAAATAAATCATTAGAAATTAATTCAAATAATGCAGATGCATTAAGTGAGCGTGGAGTAATTTACCGCATAATGAACAAATATGAAGAATCATTAGAAGATTTAAATAAATCATTAGAAATCAATCCATATAATGCATTTACATTAGCAAACCGTGGAGAAACCTATCACATGATGGACAGATACGACGAATCACTGGTTGATTTAAATAAATCCTTAGAAATTAATCCAAATATTGCAGAAGCATTAGCATACCGTGGAGCAACATATCTTATAATGAACAAATACGAGGAATCACTAGCTGATTTAAACAAGACATTAGAAATTAATCCAAATAATGCCGACGCATTAAAAAACCGTGGCGCGACATATTTTAAAATGAACAGATTCGAAGAATCACTAGTAGATTTAAATAAATCACTGGAAATTAACCCAAGTAATGCAGACGCATTAAAAAATCGTGGTACAACATATTTTAAGATGGATAGGTACGAAGAATCACTAGCAGATTTAAATAAATTATTAGAAATAAATCCAAATGATACAGAAGCATTAAGTGAGCGTGGGGAAACTTATCGTAAATTGAACAGATCCAAAGAATCATGTGCAGATTTAGATAAATTATTAGAAATTAATCCAAATGATGAATTTGCATTGTTTAACCGTGGAGAGGCTTATCGCATAATAAACAGATATGAAGAATCACTAGTTGATTTAAATAAATTATTAGAAATTAATCCAAATAATGCAGAAGCATTAGCAAACCGTGGAGAAACTTATCGTATGATGGACAAATATGAAGAATCATTAACAGATTTAAATAAATCATTAGAAATTAATCCAAATAATGCAAAAGCATTAGCATACCATGGAGCAACTTACCGCATGATGGACAGATACGAAGAATCACTAGCAGTTTTAAATAAATCATTAAAAATTAATCCAAACAATGCAGAAGCATTAAGAAACCGTGGCGCGACATATTTTAAAATGAATAGATACGACGAATCCTTAGCAGATTTAAACAAATCATTAGAAATTAATCCAGATAATGCAGAAGCGTTAGCATGCCTTGGAGCAACTTATCTTATGATGAAAAGATATGAGGAATCACTAGCAAACTTAAATAAATCATTAGAAATTAACCCAAATCATGCAGACGCATTAAAAAACCGTGGTACAACATATTTAAAGATGAACAAATTCGAGGAATCACTAGCAAATTTAAATAAATTATTAGAAATAAATTCAAATAATGCAGACGCATTAAAGCAACACGGGGTAACTTATCACATGATGAACAGATATGAAGAATCACTAGAAGAGTTAGACAATGCAGGTGTACCAAGGCAGCGTAGAATAACACATCATAATGAGAAAAGATATGTAGAAATATTAGCGGATTTAAATAAAATATTGGAATTTAATCCAAGTAATGCGGAAGCATTAGCAAGCCGTGGAGCAACTTATCTTATGATGAACAGCTACGAAGAATCACTAGCGGATTTAAATAAATCATTAAAAATTGATCCAAATAATGCATTTGCATTAAAAAACCGTGGAGAAACTTATCGCATGATGAGCAGATACGAAGAATCACTGGCGGATTTAAATAAATTATTAAAAATTAATCCAAATGATGAATTTGCATTATTTAGCCGTGGAGAAACTTATCGCATATTAAACAGATACAAAGAATCACTTGTAGATTTTAACAAATTATTAGAAATTTACCCGAATGATGCATTTACATTAGCAAGCCGTGGAAGAATTTATCGCATGATGAACAGATACGAGGAATCATTAGCAGATTTAAATGAATCACTAGTAATTAATCCAAATAATGCATTTACATTAGCAGACCGTGGAAAAACTTACCGCATGATGGACAGATACAAAGAATCGCTAGAAGATTTAAATAAATCATTAGAAATTAATCCAAATAATGCAGACGCATTAAAAAACCGTGGTATAATACATTTTAAGATGAACAAATATGAAGAATCACTAGCTGATTTAAATGAATCATTAAAAATTAATCCAAATAATGCAGAAGTATTAGCATACCGTGGAGCAACTTATCTTATGGTGCATAGATACGACGAGTCACTAGCTGATTTAAATAAATCCTTAGAAATTAATCCAAATAATTCCGACGCATTAAAAAACCGTGGCATAATATATTTTAAGATGAACAGATACGAAGAATCACTATCAAATTTAAATAAATCTTTAGACATTAATCCAGATGATGAAAATACATTAGCATACCGCGGAGCAACTTATCTTATGATGAACAAATACAAAAAATCACTAGTAGATTTAAATAAATCATTAAAAATTAATCCAAATAATACAGAAGCATTAGTATATCGTGGAGCAACTTATCGCAAGATAAATAAATACGAAGAATCACTAGCTGATTTAAATAAATCATTAGAAATCAATTCAAATAATGCAGAAGCATTAGCATACCGTGGAGCAACTTATCTTATGTTGAACAGATACGACGAATCACTAGCAGATTTAAATAAATCATTAGAAATTAATCCAAATAATGCAAAAGCATTAGCATACCATGGAGCAACTTACCTTATGATGGACAGATACGAAGAATCACTAGCAGACTTAAATAAATCATTAAAAATTAATCCAAATAATGAAGAAGCATTAGCACACCGCGGAGCAACTTATCTTATGATGAATAGATGTGAGGAATCACTAGCTGATTTAAATAAATCATTAGAAATTAATCCAAATAATGCAGAAGCATTAGCATACCGCGGAATAACTTGTCGCAAGATAAACAAATACGAAGAATCAATAGTAGACTTAAATAAATCATTAAAAATTAATTCAAATAATGGAAAAATATTAATGCAACGTGGAATAACTTATCGTAAGATGAACAGATACGAAGAATCACTAGTAGATTTAAATAAATCGTTAGAAATTGATCCAGATAATGGATTTGCATTGGCAAATCGTGGAGCAACTTATTTTATGATGGACAAATACAAGGAGTCACTAACAGATTTAGATAAGTCATTAGATATTAATCCCAATAATGCATTTGCATTAAGAAACTGTGGTAAAATATATTTTAAGATGAACAGATACGATGAATCGCTAGCAGATTTAAATAAATCATTAGAAATTAATCCAAATGATGCAGAATCATTAGCATACCGTGGAACAACTTATTTTATAATGAAAAAATACGAGGAATCACTAGCAGATTTAATTAAATCATTAGAAATTAATCCAAACAATGTGTTTACATTAGCAAGCCGTGGAAAACTTTATCGCATGATGAACAGATACGAAAAATCGTTAGCAGATTTAAATAAATTAATAGAAATTAATTCAGATAATGCAGATGCATTTGCAAGCCGTGGAGAAACTTATCTTATGATGAATAGATACGAGGAATCATTAGTAGATTTAAATAAATCATTAGAAATTAATCCAAATAATGCAGAAGCATTAGCATATCGTGGAGCAACTTATCTTATGATGAATAAACACGACGAATCACTAGCAGATTTAAATAAATCATTGGCACTTAATCCAGATAATACATTTACATTAAAAAACCGTGGTATATTATATTTTAAGATGAACAAATACTACGAATCACTAGAAGATTTAAATCAATTGTTAAAAATTAGCCCAAAATGTACAGAAGCATTATCAGTCTGTAAAATGATTTACCAAAAAATGAAAGGAGAATCACCACAGTATCAATACTTATGCGAAGGATTACTAGAAGATTTAAATAGATCATTAAAAATTAATCCAAATAATGCCGAAACATTAAAATATCGTGGAATAATTTATCACATGATATACAGTTATAGACAATCGCTAACAGACTTAAACAAGTCATTAGAAACTAATCCAAATAATGCATTCGCATTAGCAAATCGTGGAGTAACCTATTGCAAAATGGATAAATACGAAGAATCACTAGCAGACTTAAATAAATCATTAGAAATTAATCCAAATAGTGCATTTGCATTAGCAAACCGTGGAGCAACCTATCTCAAGATGAGTAAATACGAAGAATCACTAGCAGACTTAAATAAATCATTGGAAATTAATCCAAATTATGAATTTGCATTAATAAAACGTGAAAAAATAAATCGCATAATAAACAAATGTGAAGAATCACTAGCAGAATCAAATAAATTATCCGAACTTTACAGAGCCATAGTTGTTTATAAGGATATAGTTTACCATAAAAATTCTTAACAAAGCTAGTATAGGATTAATTTTTTACTGCTAACACAATTGTTTTTTATTAAGAAAATACAATTCTAAATCATCTTAAAATTTAATTTTTGGTTGATAAACTAAAAGGAATTGTGGAATCGAAGCTTCTTTATATTGTAACGAATCAATGTTTAGTATGTTTAGTAATAGTATTTATTTTGTATTATATTCTTTCTTTTATTGTTATCATTTTGTCTATATTTTCATCCTACCAAACCATTTTTGAAAGTAATATTGTGATTATTATTAATTTTCCTTCTAATAAATATATTTTAATCAGTTATACTAAAATAGATATTGTAAATTAATATATTTAATTCGCGAGTAATTCGGAGTTAAAATTTCATCTCGTAACAAATCCATCACTATGTTCCACAACATAAACAGTTTAAATTATAATCTATTCAAACTTAACATTGCCGGTTTAAATACATGTATTTAGATGCTTTGATATGAATGATATAAATTTATAATCAATATTTACCGTAAAAGTTCATATACAAAGCCTGGGTCTAAATCACTCCACCAATTTTGAAATCCTTTAGTAGACCCGGGGCTTAGTACTCGCCCAGAGGTTATTCATGAAAAGAAAAAAAAATTTAAAATGCATAAACACTTTGTATTTATAATAGATATTCTAACTATTTGAAAAAAAAAAACTGTATTTAATTAATAAGGATTCTATGGTTCGCGGGTCTATTATTTTGAGGGATCTTTACTTGTATGAACTTTTACGGTATTGAACAACCTCATCTACCATCACGCACTTCACTGACATATGAAAATATTATCGTAATTTCCCCGGAAGATTCCAATCTATAGATCCTATTTTTTCTGTTCTAATCTTTATCGGCTAAGCCAAAAATTTTCGGCTTAGCCGGTTGATTTTTTCAAAATCGGCTAAGTTGACTCAAAAATAGAAATTGTATTTTACTTGAACTTGCGCAGTAGTGATCCTGCGATAGTGAAAAAGGCTTAGCTGGTTGATTTTTTAAAAAAATCAGCAACACTAATTGATTTGGTATGTCATTACAGAAATTTCAGATGTGGCAAATGAATGAACCTAAAATACAAGCAAGGTCGAGGCAAGATTTTTAATAGATTCCAAGATAAATACTGAATACTTTAAGAAAATCGACCAAGCTGACTAAGCTGATAAAATTATTGGCTTGGTCATAGCCGAAAAATTATGATCGGCCAAAAATCACTACGTGCATGCGCGTTATTTTGAGGCAAAAACCAGTCGTCTGACATATGAAAACATTTATGAAATCTGCTACCAAACGTACGCGTTAATTCGAGGTGCGCATGGGCGTCATTTCGAAGTCATACATCTTATTTTTGGATGATAAGATTTTTGAATGACGCTCATGAGCGTTATTACGCGAAAATACGGTATAAAGTATATAAACTAAATATTCCAACGTTTTTTTGTTCGTCCTTTTTTGATGTCTATTCCCGGTTGTAGATAATTCAATTCTAATAATATATTATTTCTGTTACACCTACACAATCAAACATTACTGATAGTATTTTTTAAGCCAAAAATTCAATTCTAATAAACCAACACAGTATACTATAGCATGTAAGTTAACAGTGTAATTGGCAAATATTCTTCAAGTAAATTTCGATGATTCCAAAATAAGAATAAAATCTCATAACTTATTATTCGTCATTCGTATACCAAAAGGTATTCATATAACTTTTTAAACTGTGACTCTTTTATAATGTTAAAAAGAGTTTCATAATTGGAAAAATGGCAATGATATTGATAAATGTTTATTCAACAAGCACAACTTAATGAAAAGAAATCTTATTGAACCACTGTTTTTTAAGAGAATATGGACTAACGGATATATTAACGGATTTAATTATGATATGAATGTATGGGTACGAAAGTCACCAACATATGTTTGTCTAAAGAGTCTTTTTCACGATTATAAGATATTGTCACTGTAGAAAGTCAGTGAAAATATAGAGCTTGCTAATCCGTATAATTCTATCTAATCCTGTAATCTACACTTCATATAATTGTTATACGTTATAGGTTTATAAATAATTTTTTTTTGAAATCGAGAAGGGGCTTTCTTAGAATGATATTATCTGGTCTATTATAAATTCAATTCAATCATATATACACAGAAATTTAACATAAAGTAACAAAAACTTTGTATTTTTGAACGTTAAAGTAGATTAATACTGTATATCTATATAAACCAATCAAAACCAATCAAACCTGAGGATATCGCATGATTTAAAGATGTTGGTGAAATAAAATTGAAGCGGTGAAATAATTTCACCATTATTGGTGAAATTGATGTTGAATTGGTGAAATTTGTGAAATTAATTTCACCAGTACGCATGATCGATGTCTGAAATCCGGTTTTCATTAAACTGGCCAGCTCTTCGGAATCGTCAGGTGAGATTTCTCCTAAAGAAACATATATAAACAAATAAATGTTTGCGTGATGTCAAAAAATCATTTATACTATCATTTGATAACTTTGAAACTTCACTAGACTTTTCCTCAGAACAACTGGTGTTTTTATTCTTGGTAGTACTCATACTTTAAAAAGATAAGGTTGACTTTGAGATTTTGAGAAGGAAAAATAAGAGTACCCTAGTATAAAGAAAAAAAAATATCTAGTTAACATGATTAAACTTTGACCTGATTTATGAGGGGTGTTCCTATTACGTATTATTTGATCACGCAGATTTCTAAGAAGAGCCATATAGTGTACGATATATATACGTCACTTTCTACGTCTATGTATCCTTAGATGCGACCACCTTTTATAAGAAATTACTATACTAGAATATTCATGAATAACTGTACTGTTATATACAAAAACAAAATAATGATTAGAGTTTATGTTGCGCTTTATATAAATCAAAATATTCTGAATAAGTTTTGTGTTCAAAGAATTTCTACGTCTACAATATAAATCTCTTAGGATGAAGTAGATTTAGCATCTCTCTCAATGTGATTGGCTAGTGGAGTAATACAGTAATTTTGCAGAAAATTCATGTTTCATATTTTCATCGCGATAATGACCAACTAAACTATTTTTCGCTAATTAAAATTGAGCACCGACCTATTAATTTAGATGCTTGAGAGCACCCTTTAATGTAATAATACGTATCCATACCTTATTCATCTTTAATGAAATTACGTTGATCGGTTAAAAGTATTCTCCACTAATTAAAACTTATGACACGTTTCCGACACAATGATTGAGGCGTTTGAGAACACCTTTAAATGATTTTCACAGTTTATTTAATGTGATTATCGAGAAATGTTTGAGAATGACCTTATGTGATTTTATTAGAACATGACTGAAAAACATATGGGATTACAGTCCGCTATTCTTGGCCGACTTTAGCTCAAGCTACTACACATAAATACGGACACACATACTCCGAAACCCATAGGAGTCTATACTAAAGCAAATGCCACCTATCCAAAAATAAAAGCAAATAAACAAACCCCAGAAATAAACTGGGCGTTTACAGTCAAGAAAGGGTGTAACTAACTAGTACTATTTAAAGCTCTAAATGCTTTACGCGTAAAGGGCAACCATCGAAGGCAACTCCTATAACCGCAAAGAGAATCGGGCATATTGTCTTGTGACAATGTGAGAAAAGGTTCATTCCTATTCTGGTCCTTGCACTGCCATCTGCAGCCGTGGAGCAAATTACAAAAACAGGTCCTTGCACTGCTACTGCAGCCGCGGAGCCAAATTACACAAACAGGTCCTTGCACAACAACGGATCCGGACCTGCATTGCTAACGCATTCACGGAGCTAAACATTTCCAGTTTCACCTATACAGACGCACAAATAACATTGCTCGTTAGAAGTTGGGCGGGGTAAGGAGGGTGATAAAGCCAACCTTCACAAAGCAAACGATAGCGAAGAGAAAGATAACCTCCTTTTACCAAGATAAATGTCCTTAAATATCCTATTTACCTAAGAAAATTCACATTCTCCTGAATCACCGATTCCACTCATTACAAAACGAATTTCAAATAATCATATGCATACATCAATAATCATATGCTGCCTGAAATTACCTGTAAAAGATAATATATCATAACAAATAAACGTAAGTACCCAAAAGGAAAGCACAGCCATAAAAGGATACATGACAAATCCGGAACATGATGGAAGCTGGAAGCTGGAAGCTGGACATAAAGTCATCTGATCTCACAATAATGATCGCCTTGTCACTTCGTTGACAGGCTTTTCATTATATTGCTTCGTGTAACTCGCCATGTCAGTAATTTTTTTTTTTGTAACTCGCAATCTATAAAATTTATCAATGAATTAATTGCCGTAACTTGAATTTCTCGAACAAAACTTGAATAAGTAATTCAATCGAATTATTCGAGCACTCTTCTGAGTTTAATTCGCGAATAACGAGTTTATACGAGTCCAGTCGCTATCGAGAATGACTTTATGAATCTTCTTGTGTTTAGTTCATGAATCACGAATTGACACGAAACCTAAAAAAATTTTTTTTATCACTGAACATCACTGAACGTCACTAGACCTTCTATCCAGTGGTAAAAAAAAAGAATCCAAATTATAATAAAAATAAAAAATAAATTTATATGATTTATATGTATAAATATTTAGTAATAGCAATTATATATATTTTTAATCAAAGTTTTAAATTAATGCGACGACTTCGCCCGCAATAACATTGCCATATATTTTAAAAGCTAATTATTACTAGTCCCTCTATTATGGCCATTTCATTCATGCTCGTCCCAATGAATACTAATGAATGTAGGATTTTGATCATCGCGATAGGACCATTCCTCTATAGATTCCACGGTAATTTGACAATCCGGTGTTTTTCATTCCATCATGCAACAAATTTCTCTGTAGTTGTTAAGCCTTTTGCTTTGAGATCAAACATATAATTTGGGTCCAAAAACTTGTGGTAATTTTTGTAATATCTTTTTATGGTTGCTTTAAATATAATTAAGTTTTAATGAGATTAATAGCATTATTAAATCAAAAAAAAATCTTAGTTACAGACCCATGCTAGTCCTTATCATAAACGCTCGATTATCTTCGGTTTCAGGCTCATCATCGGAATCTAAAGATGATGCCAAAAACTTATTAATACTATCAGTTAATACTTTGATCTATCTTTGCAACTTCACTAGACTTTTCCTCAGAACAACGTGTGTTCTTATTCTTGGTAGTACTCATACTTTAAAAAGATAATGTTGACTTTGAGAAGGTAAAATAAGAGTACCTTAGCTTTAAAGAAAAAATTTCTGGTTATCGCGGTTAAAATTGGCCTTGAGAGGAAAAGTTCATATAAGAATTGTGTATAATCACACGATTTATATTAATTTTGATTGGTTAAATATCATGTGGCACTATTTCGGTTTTAGAAATTTTATTGTGAATTCGCTTAGGGAGAGATAATTATTACCACTAGCTAAAATAAGCTAAAATGTATATTACTTGATCGATTCTATTAAAGCAAGTTTTTAAAGAAATACTTCGATAAAGACAATTATAAAACTTAAAATATTTCTTTAAAAATGGGTTATGATTTTGCACGTGAAAGTCTAATATAAATTTTTTTTAAAAGAAAAAAAATATATTGATAAAAATATTAAACAAAAATACCTTAAGAGGTTAAGAGTGATTCTTTTGACCTTAGTGTCTTTTAAAATGCCACTTAAACATATAATCGTGCACATGAATTTTCCGTCAATTTTTTTTTGTGATAATGGTGTTTTAATGTTCCGATTTTGTAATCATTCCCATTAGTTGGGAACATAAAATTACAAAACAACTCTACTTCGGGCACTTAATATTATGTATTATAATAGGCAAATAAGAAAATTTTATAAAGTTATAAAACGGACGGGATTTTTCCGTGTCCCTGATGATCACGGGTATATGTCGCAAAATATTGAATCTTGGACTTATCCCGAAAATTTATTTTCATGTTTTAACCTTTAAAGACATGTTTCGTTAGGTGATTCGTTAGAATTAGTTGCATTAACTTGAATAATTTGTTCAAAATTATTTATTCTTTTTTTTTATTTTGAATAATATGGTTCGAGCGATTTTTTTCTTGACCAATATGCCACCGAATACATGCCATTTTTGTTGCACGTTCATTTTTTAAAGGGCAATTTGACGTTGTATATGTCACGTTCAAACAATCGATATTTTTTATTTAATTCATAAAAAAAAACAAACAATTTATATACAAATAACGTAATCGATGTACGTAATCGATATATATTCGTAATCGAAGACTCTTACTTAATGACGACCCCAGGGCAGCCCCACAAAACTAGTTATTCGATTACATAATTATTACTTTGCCCATCCCTAACCGTGACGCATATAGGCATTTTCCTTTTTCTAAGCCCCAACCTTGCATGCTAGTCATCCCTCAAATATTCACAGCCTCCAAAAATCGGAATACTAGGAACCTTAGCACATTTGGCATTATAGGTGGCAAACACCAACTCTCACCCAGAAATTTCAGAATCAATTTTTTGTCATCCAATCAACCAATATACTTAATAATCCAAAGGCAACATATGCCATCAATCATTATAATTTTCCACCGTTGTTGTCTTAGACCTCGTCCAAGCTCTTCTACAAAAAATCCCACAAAGTAAAGCCCGCCCAGATTCTTCAGAATCAGTCGCTATATACACGAAATGATCCTTTCATTCAATAGTTCGAAACTGTAAATGCTCACAATATCAAGCATCTAAAATGTAAGTTTCACAATCTTGTTCCAGTATAAATGTTTTTTTAATGAGTTTGTATGAAAATTTTATAGAAGTCTATATGAGAAACTAGAAAAGTTGATGTGGGACCTTTGCACATTGGCCTTTTGGAATATTTCCAAGAATTGCTATTAATTATAATAGCAATTTCCATTGGGATGGACATGACGAACCAAGTAGCTTTATAATGCTAGAACTTGAGTCCACAAAGAATTGTAAAGCAACGACAATTGATCAAAAACTTTCAAAAAAACGATAAATAATTTGAAAGAAAAATCCTAGATCATTTGTACTACTTTGGCCTGGACAAATTGTAGTATTTTTTTTATGTCTTCTACTACATAGTAATTTTCCCTTTTGTGAAGGGAATTTGCCATAGCATTGTATACTTTGTACATGGTACCTCTTTTCATAATCTATGAAAATTCACTGATATGTATAAAGATTTTAAGACTGGGAATGAGAGAAATGAGAAATACTAATGGGCATTGTTCTTTTATTAAACAGCAAGATATTCAAATTTTATTTTGAGAAAATTTTTGGGAATAATGTCCAAGGATTGAGAGGCTTTATAAACTGAAAAAAAAGCCAAATAACAATTCCTCTTTTATTGTCAGATTGCCATCAGTTTGGTACATGCTTGGCAGGAGTTGAGAGCAGAAGAACTTTATAATTATCATAGAAATATCATTGATTACTATAATCTAATTTACATTTTTCTGTGATTTGTAACTAGGCTTTCAATATTATGTATATGTGATAGATTTAAAATATGAAGCTGTATACAGAATAATTCTTTTGGGAAATTTTATCTCTCTCAGAATAATTCTAATTTTGACATACTTTTTACTTCAATAGAACGTCTTATGCAAATAAAAGTTAGTATAAATATATAATATTATTGGATTTTTATTTATAATCTAATTTTGTTTTTCATATAAAAGACTATAATGGCCTGTTTCACCCGTGTTTCACCAAAGTTGTCAAAAAGAAAAATCAAAACTTATCTAAAATAATACAACCATCATTTCATATACCAATGAAAGTTCCAATTAGAAGAAATTCTATTAATTTAGTTTTGATATAGATTTTTAATTACTTTATTCAATCAACACATATTCACATGTAATCATATCCACTAATTTGATTTTTAGAATCTTGTTTCAATAAACTGCTATATATACTTTTACCATTAAATAACATGAGAAGAACAACCAACAAAATGTTAATAAAAAGTTTTTTTTTAGCCTCTATATGAGATAAATAAGCAAAAAAAAGCACTGTTACTAGTTGTTGAAATGTAATATAAGAAATTATAATAGTTAAATGAATACTTTGTTTATAATATTTTAGTCAGAAAACAAATCCCACAGCTAATCCCACTAGGACTGAGCATGTTAGCACAGCACCTCTTGCACAACCTAGTGACAAAATTAAATTTGCCCCTTTACTCCACCACCTTATAGTTAAACTCATATATTATGAGATTTGGCTACCATCACAACACTATACTCATGACCCTGCACTCCCCCATCTACCACCTATCTCTAAACAAGTTAAACCAATTCCATTAAACACTCCACAATACATTATTAATGAGATTAACAATACCATAGTAGAATACATTTCAAATGACAGAAAATACATTTTATTTTTCAAAAACTGAGATCTACGATCTTAGCACAGCTTAAGTCAAAAGTAAATTAGCTCTTACCTTTACTTCCCCTAAATTTCTATATGATTGTATATTTTGATGTATATAATTCTTATATTAATTAATAAAGAACTAGAGGATAGACCTTATTGTATAAAAAAAAAATAATAATAACTAATTTTTTAAAAATTACTAGTTTTGTACATATATAATATTACACAAAACTGTATATCCTTGATTAACTTAAAAACTACTACATAGAATATTGCAAACTTTTTTTATTTAAAAGCTATAGATTTAAAGATTATTTTGTATAATTATATCTTGTTTTTTTAGCTCAAAAAGTGTCCATAATAATATGTCCTCTGTACATTAGGCAATCATGTAATGATCACATTGTTACATCCTATAGCAGCCATAAAGAGAACTTCAACTAAAGATATTTGTATAGCAATATTATATATCTGAACATCTAGTGAAAATATCTTTAAATAATGAAAATTTTGATCCCATATAGATCCAATTAGTGGAATATGAATTATATAAAGAATTTCAAACAGAAAATTGAATATCAAAAACAAAAAATTCTGGAGTTAGAAAATAATGTAAAGTTACTTATAAATCAATATGTGAAATTAGAGAGTAATATAAATTTATTCATATAGCAATATAATTAAGTTTTAGAAAAAATTTCAAAGTTGAAAGAAATCATGAAATGTATACACTATAAAAATGAGGTACTTCAAGCAAAAAAAACTCTTAAATTATAATATTAGCACACTAGAAAAAAAAATTAGACGTTGAGAAATGATATACTATTCTTTTATTCATACAGAAATATTAATAGTATAGGTTTTTTTTACAGCTTAAAATTTATACTTTGCATTATATAAGACAAATGCTATTCTAATCAAAACGTTGTATTCAATAAATGTAACAAAATTATTTTTTTTGGCTGCTTAACTTATTTTCTTACCCATCCTACTCAAGTTATTTGAAACTTGAAAAAAAGATGCTTTTGTTAATTACTTTTATGTACACTAGTATTAAAACCTTGTTTAATAAACATCCTTTTACTCACTCAAGTGAACATGAAAAAAATCATTATGCCAAGTAATACCATATGAATGTCAAAATCATTAATAATTTCAGAAACTTTGCTTTTAAAAAAGATACATTGATATTGTATATGACATCATTCATATTTAATATAAAAATATTAGAAAACATTTATATGCGTTATTTTTAAATACACGTCACTCTGGTTATATTGACATTTTTGAGTCATTAGTAAAAAAAATTCAAAATGTCGATACAGTGAGTTATACCGACATTTTATGAAAAAAAACTGTCGGTATAGAAAGGTTTTACTATGATTTCTTTATAACCAAATGTCGGTATAACCAGAGTAACGTGTATATGGTGCCGGAAGCTTATACTCGACAATCAAAATAGTGTAATTTAAAATGCATCGACTTTTTATAGAGACAATATTTTTAAAAGCTATTTGGCAATTTTGTAGAGCTTATTACACGTCACTCTGGTTATACAGACATCATAACGACATCATAGTAACATTTTTTTTCAGAAATTAATATAAAATGTCGATATAACTCACTGTATCGACATTTTGAATTTTTTTAATAATGACTCAAAAATGTAGATATAACCAGAGTGACGTGTTATAAAGAACAAAGTCACCGGCCAGATTGTTAAAAATTTTGCTTTTATAAAAATTATGACACTTTAAAGTTTAGAAACATAGTACTTATGTCGAGTATAGGTTTCTAGCACCATATAAATTTGCTAAAATATTTTATTGGTACGCGTTATTAAGATTATAAACAAACGCGTTAATGTTTATAGTTGTTTATGGCAGTTTAAAACTCACGAACTAGAGATAATTAGTTTAATATAATTGTTTTTTAATCGTTTTTTTTTTTTGGCCAACTAATCGATTGCATTTTTTGGTTCGATTTAGAATACTATAAAAACTAAATACATAGTTTGCATAGTTTGATAGATCATACCTGATACTAAAGCTACTTAAATACTAGATATCGATATATTAAGTTTTGATGCGATGCGATTAGACTCCGTAACCTTTATTATATAATTCAATTGGAAATTATAAAAGTTGAATATTATGACTGTGTTTTTGGTTGTTATGTATTAATTGAGATTAAAAAAAAAGAATAGATTAGTTTATAAATTTAACGGGCCTAGCTAGTGCCTAGCTATTGTGCTAAGGCGCAATCAACTTTACGTATTTTATGATACAGTATATATTATTATTATTTTTTACCTATATAATATACATATATATATATTATATAGTCTGTATGTCAAGGTTTCATTATTTTTTGTGAATAGTACATGTACTATATTATCACTCTTTTCATATTAGTTACATGTTAAAATTAGCTGGTTTTGTTGTTTGGTATTCGTCTTCGAAGCGCCAAACACTCGAAATACTCACGCAACTACTATATTCAATTATTAGCCACCACTTTAATAGAAATGTCGATAAAATTTTGCGTATAGTTTAAAAAGAAGGAATATTTAAAAATATTCTAAATGGCCATTATTCCTTTGAATCATTAGATCAGTTTACCGCATGCATTTATAAATTGTTTTTTAGGCTTTTTCACAATCCCGTGCATCCATTCGCATTTATATAAATCATTTTTTCTAGGCTTTTTCATTTGCAAAATCTGCTTATTGTTGGCCCAAAATAGCAATTTGACATTTGACAGATCAAAGATTCCTGCTTAAACTTGTTAAACTTGTCATGGTATAAAATTTCCCATTGAAAAGTTTCCAATAAGAAAATTAGTTAAAAATTCACTTTTGAACTTAAAATACGTATCAAAATGTTAAACTACGTTTTAGATTACATCCCATATATCATTTTAGCTTTGTGTCTTATCTATCCACTCAGAAATATCATTTACAATAAATTTCAAACTTTTTTCACAAACAAAAAGGATATTGATGTAATTTCTGCTGGAGGATTTATTCCATATCTTCGTATGCTTCACGCGAAACAAGGTGCATTGGTCACATCGAATCTTCCTTATGAAAATGCAATTTCTGTGGTGAATTCCGAAATAATGAAAGCAACTTTAAATATTGGAGATAGACCTATTGAAATATTCAAATTTTTGGAACCACTTTTGGGTGAAGATAATTTTCAGGTTTATGATGCCGAAAGAGCTTCGAGACTTAGAAAAGTGCTCGGAACTGCTTTTGGTCAGGAAGGTAATTAATCTGCAAAGATAGCACCCTACGTTTTTCCTTATTTATTTATTTTATTTAAAAAAAAAAAATTGTATATAGCTTTAGCGAAAAAATATGATGATATGCGAAATGTTGGAATTGATATGATCAAACGATGGGAAGAAAGTCTAAATTCGCAAGACAACATTATTGTCAAAATGCAAGAGCAATGTCTCGAATTTGCTTTACGAATAACAGCAAAGGTACTTTTAAGGTAATTGAATAATTTATTGCATAAAAATGTTGAAATTTACCTTCAATAATAACAAAATATATTTTAACTTTCTAAAATCAACTTAAAAAATAAAGTGGTGACATGCCTCAGGATTTTAATTTTAAAAAATTCAAGGAATCTTACGATGCCGTGTTGAGTGGCTTGTTTGATAAACAATTTGGTCTCCTCGATGATCAACGTGAAAATGACATCCAACAATCACTCAATTCTTATCTTATAATGTTGAATAAGCTAATTAATCATAGTAAGAATAGAAGCATGAAAACTGATAATATTGAAAAACCCACTCATGCTAAAGATTTTTTCGATATTTTGGTAACGGAAAATGATCCGAATACAGGATGTCCATTTAGTGATGAAACGGTATAAATTGTTAAATTTAAATTTGATAGTTTTTTTTTTTTAATGAATAAAATAATGACGGATTGCTGAAAATAGATAAGTAGTATTATGAGCGAATATTTGACTGCTGGATACCACACAACTGGTGTCGCGATTCCCTTTACTTTACTCGCTTTAGCACAGAATCCAGAAGTTAAAGCAAGGCTTCAAGAGGAAATCGACAAAGTGCTACAAGGCCGATTACCAACATTCGAAGGTATAATTTACCATAATAAATTTTATAGTTCTAATGAAGATAAATTGATTAAACCACCCATAATTTATCATTCAAAAAAAAGACTTATCCCAATTAGATTATCTAACACAAGTGATAAAAGAATCTCTACGTGTTTATCCGCCAGTTCCTTTTTGTGCTCGTTTAGTAAAAAAAGAGCTTGTACGTTCCAAAGTAGTAGAAGACTTCCAAGAACTAGCAGACAACACCACTATTGTATATTGTGTTCCATTGTATCATGAGAACCCTTCATACTTTGTTAACCCCAAAAAATTCGATCCATCTCGATTTTCACGAGAAAATATCAAAATGATTAAACCGAACACCTATTGTCCGTTTGGATTTGGTGCTCGAATATGTAATTAAAAATTGTGTTTAGTTTGGTTTAGTTTATTCTTACTTCATATGTCAAATGATATTTAAGACTAATTTATTTATTTATTTATTTTTTTTTAAAAAAAAAAAGGTCCAGGAGAGAGACTTGCAATGATTGATATTAAAATGATAGTCAGTATGATCGTGCAAAGGTTTGATTTCGAATTAGCTATGGATACGAAAGATTTGCAAATGGAAGAAAGGTTTGCTATGATGGCTAAAAATGATATTTTGTTAAAACTTACATCAAGAAATGGTATAAAAGCCTAGAAAAAAAGTATAATTAGTGTTATTATTATTATTATAAATCTGACAAATTCTTGTTAGCATAGTTAAAAATCGTTTGATTGGTCAATAAAAGTGTGTTACAATTATTGTGATAAATAATTTTTAAATATTATTTATGCGAGAACGTATGACGTTGATAAAACGTTGCTATGAAAAATTTTTTTTATTAAATGCTTAAATATGCAAAAAAGAAACAAATCAAAGTTTGAAATGTACTAGTAAGATTTGAACCCATTCTGAATTAATATTTTTAACTCTTAACTTGGTCATAATCTATTAAAAATTAACAAATTGGTGGAATAAAATAATAATTAATTATGTATCATTCCTAATAGAATACTTTAATAATTAATTAATGTACCGTTCTGAATAAAGCCATAGTGTAAAAATATAGTAGCCTCATTATTACAACTTAATCCGATTGTAAAACCAATTTGTAAGATAAAATTCAAAAAAAAAATAACTTGCACAAAGTTTCTTTAAGAACCCTATTAAAACCGGTATTCCTCAGGAACAGTACCAACAATCTAATAGGGACTGCATTTTTTCTCAAACCATTCAAAATGTTTTCCTATTATCTTTAAAACTCTAATTCAATTTAATAATAATTTCCGATCCACAATTAGATTCAAAATGCCGTTTAAATTCTTTTTCTTCGAAGACACCTATATCCTTTGATAACAACTTTTAATACTCTAAATTTTGTAACACAATTTGTAATATTAACTTAGTCTTACTTTTAAATTTTAAGTCGCAGACGTTGCATAACTTTAGACAAAAGTTCTGGTATCAAATATACAAAATTTCTCTGCATTTTAGCAACACTGTTATAAAAGTCTCGCCTATTTTGGAATCTTGAAAACTAAGACTCTGTAGAATATAATCGAAACGTTGTGTAATACTTGTATAAATAATATTTTAAAAACTTGACCAATTAAATAGATTTTTAACCAGGCTCTTATTTCGTTAAATGGGAGCCTCTTAGACACACCTATTTCATTTTCTGATTTCAAAATTTTGATACACAAATAAGATTTTTTAAACTCCCATTTATTTCCAAAATATGCTATTATTTCAAATTTTAAAATATTTTAAAAGTGTCAGAAGGCTTTCAAAGCATCCATATCTTACAGAGGACCTGTTAACACCTAGGTGTTGTTAGACCCAAAATTTGTCCTAATTTTTATTGGTTGTATATGTCACGAAATATTCGATCGAAAGCCAAGAAATCACGTAAATCACATAGATTGCGTAGATCACGAAGTTCTAACTAATCTATATTATTAGATATATTAGATTCGAAGGATATAATTGGTCACGAACTATGTAAAAAATGAAATGTATAAATATTTCTGGTTCCTCCTTGAGAATCGATAGCTGTCTGCTAATAACTCTTATTTAATAAATAATCGTGTCTTCATACACTGATTAAATAAAAACTAATGCTCGTGTCTTCATACACGTGTAAAACCAAATACAATCGTTAAGCGATTTAAAACATGATAGCATATAGTTATAGTTTAATTATAAACTTCTTTCATAAAAGCAAAATCACATATATACATCGTTATTCTTTAACCCATCGTTCACTCGAATTTGTGTAAGAGGTAATTCGAGTGTAACAATGTCTAGCAATTGCCCGAACTGCTAAGCCTTCCTAATGTTTTCGACAATCGTCCAACAATAATGCCTTGAGAAGGCATTTAGCAAAGATAAAATAGTGATAAAATTTTTATCATATATATATTGATATCGTAACTGCTATAGTGATCCATTTGAATTTTTTAAAAGGGTTGCTTAAATTCAGTAACCTTGTAATACTCAATTATATTAGCCCGTTTTAATAAAATTTATTCTAATTTTATTTTATTTAACAATTTTAAAAGGATTGCTTATTTTCTATATTAGTATTTTGACTTTAAAATTAAAGTATTGCTTACTTTCGGGGATTGCTTGTATTCGGTAGTTGAAATTTTCCTGAATCATCCATCGCACCACAACATCCACTGCAACCACAACAACACCTGAATCATCCAATTCGGATCATCCAATGTAGCATGTATCAGAATTTTGTAATTTGCTTTAGTTTCTGAAGTATCTCATGCCATTTAAAGGGCAATAAATCATTTCATGTCCATTGTTAAAACATAATATACAGTATATAAAATAAAAAGCTTTTTACTTAACGTTGGAGTAATCATTAATAAATTTGCTTTAAACTATTTTTACATTCTAATTTTTTTTTAAAAAAAAATTTGTCTACTGTAAACTAATATATAAATTTTTATTTGAAGGAATAAATCATTAAAAGTATCACAATTTGAATAAAAAAATTTTAATGATTTAATTTCAAATATATTCGACTTTAATTTTTTATTTATGCTTATCTCTATTTGTTAATTTTAATGCAAGAAATGAGAGTATAGCCCATCCCAGTGCAATGTATAAAATATAATATAAACATTTTGGGTAATCATCAAAACTATATGTATGTCTTAATTCTTCATTTATAATTTCATCCCATCTATTATAAGGAAAAAAATATAGCGGTAAATGTTTTTTTCAAAAAACAAAAAAAAAAAAAACAACTTATGACAAATATATACAATCTTGATGATAATTCTTTAAGATACAATGCTTCAACAGTCCACCTTTGTGCCGAAATCTGCAATAATAATATTAATTTTGTTATATCATTTAACCTATATTCGAAAGAAACTTGTTAAAATTATAAAAAATATTTATACTATACTTACGTCCCATAACCACTTTAAAGGTTTATAGCTATCATCACTATCAACTTCTTCTAATTTAGGTGATTCACCACTTAAAACTAAACCCCAAGCAAGTGCTACTCCTGTGCCAACTAATCCAAACTTTTCTTTTGGAATCACAATTGATACAAAATAACCTGTTTATATAAAAAAAAAAAAATTCGAAGCTTATTTTTTGTCACTTAAAATTTAAAATAAAAAAAAAAAATAAAAAATTAAAATTTTCTCACATACCCATCATCCATGCTGAAATATAATTTAAAAGAATAATAAGATACAATTTATAATAATCTACTTGAAATGGGTAAAATACTATAAGCGATAATGTGAACATCAAAGCTGCTATAAGTATACGAGGAATATCTATGATAATTTTTGCTAAAAAATATGGTATTGTTTTCATTCCAGCTGAAGTATCACGCCAATAAACTACCATTTCATAACCGAATGTCATGCATCCAGCTAAAGAAAAAGAATATTATTAATAATAATATTAATATAAATAAATGTAAACCGAAGTCAAAGCTTGGATATCATACCACTTATTCCTGCAAATGTTACATCCTAAACAAAAAGATAAGAGATAGATAAACTCTGAAATAGCATTAAAGATAATTATAAAAGTGTATACAGTCAAACTTCTCTATAGTCACCTCCTCTATAGTCATAAAATTAATATAATTACAAATATATAAAAAAATATCTCTATATTAGTCACACTTCTTCATAATTACAGCTTTTGTATCCCAATGGTATGACTATAGAGAGGTTAGACTGTATATATAAGTTAATTAATTTTTGAACCTGAATAAGGTCGAAAGGGATTAAGCAAGAGCCCTTAAGAATGTATGGTGTAGTTAAACAGATTTCTTTTGGTATTCTACCCAAATATTCAGAGTTTGAAATCGCAAATGAAACAAAAACACCACAAAAAAAGATGTAATAATTGGTCAGATAAAAATCGGATTCGACATCTATATGCTTGTAAATAAGCCCTTTCATATAATAATTTAAATGCATAAATTGCATTTGGGGTATCCCGAATATTATCACTTCGGCAACAAAAAGCTAATAATAGGCTTTTAATGAATGAAAAGAGTTCTGACATCACATCGATAATATAAATGAATAGACTTTTAATCGCACGAAGCCATGTGTTTCTCGATTGTGGTAGTGGCTGGTAAGTTGGCCTTCTGGTGTTTACTTTTCCAGACGCGATTTTTAATATAAAATCTGCGGTACTAAAATTCAAATTAAGGAAAAAAAATTTAATAATAATTGAAAAATCCTTTTCAAAATTGTATAAAATAAAATAATACCTTTCGTCTAAATTTCTTATACTAGGAGAACGACTATTAAATATTTTATTATATTTCTTGTGTCTCCAAAATATATAGATTGCCCTTTATTGTTTAATAACAAAATATCATCAAATGTATTAAGTACTTGTTGAGATGGTGAATGGATAACAGCGACAACTGTTATATTTTGTTTCTCTGCAATATATTTCAACATTGAACATATTTCCAATGACATATTTGAGTCAAGACCCGAAGTTGGTTCATCCTAAAATTATATATAAAATTATATATATCTGACAAAAAAAAACAAATTGAATAGATAGAATTTATTGAATAAATTTAAAAATATTACCAAGAAAAGTACAGATGGTTCAGCAACTAATTCCATTCCAATATTTACACGTTTACGTTCTCCACCAGAAATGCCACGTTCTTCTATTCAATATTATATTGTTTTTTTCGTTAATATAGTGTTTATTTATTAGTAGTACTACATTAGGCATGTACTGTACCTTCATTTCCGATTTTACAGTCCATTTATCTAATTTTAAAAAACTAATTACTTCCATAACTTTTAGTCTTTTATCTTCTAGTGCCATATTGCTTGGTAAGCGCATTAATGCTGAATGCTTTTTTTTTTTTTTTTTTTTTTTTTTTTTTTTTTTTTTNNNNTTTTTTTTTAAAAAAAAAAGGAAATGTTTATAATGAATTAAAGAAGTAAAAGATCCATCCCAATTTTGGCACTTTTGATATTTTATTATTAATTGCAATTGAATATAATTCATATATCATTGTGATATTGTTGACTTACCACCAAAATTTCTCGTACTGTCAACTCACGAAGCATTATATCTGTAAAAGAAAATTAGATACGGTTGCTTTAATACGTTGTTGAATATCATAAATCAATCAAGACTATAGGCATTTGAGTAAACAACCTTCTTGTGGCACAAAGCCAATAAGTTTTTTATATCTTTTCAATGATCCTACATTACCGTTTACTGTAATAATTAATCATAATATAAGTAATAGAATAATAACTAAATTATAAATAATAAAATGTAACTATTTAACTTTTCACTACACCGCTTTTTTTATTAATTTTTCCAGTCAAAAGTGATAATAAAGTACTTTTACCAGAACCTATTTAATATAAATTGGATAAATACTGTAGTTACTCTAAAAAAATATAATTAAATAAAATATTTTAATAAAAATATTTAATAAAAAACCTGATGGACCCATAACCGCACAAGTTCTTCCATGTCTAAATTCTCCAGTAACTCCCTTGAACAAAAAAAAAATATTATTAAATCAAAAATTGAAAATTTGTTAAAAAAACTCTTGAATGTACAGTAGAAAAATGTGCATAGAATATACTTACTTTCAAAGCTAAATTACCATTCGGTAGCTCTAGCGCTAAATTCTCAAACTCTATATCTATTTCAAAAATTCTTGAACCTCTAGCTATGGATCTTCTGGGTTGTGTTTCTTCTTCATCACTTCGTAATGCCCATAAAAAATATCTATTCATTTCAAGAAATCTTTGTGGATCACGAATAAATGTTCTTTTTCGATAAGTTCTATTATTATCAATCTCTAATACCAAATCTAATCGTCTTAAACTTTCATAATATTTCACTTTATCTGAATTATCTGCTAATTTTTTATAATGAAAAAACACAAATATAACCATTATAAAAATTAACACTAATACTGAGACCATGAATTTATTTGGTTTGATTGATCCTGGAGGACAATTTGCAAGGAAGTTACAAGATATTGGGTCAGTAGTTCCAGCAGTACAGAAAGAACCTAAAAAATGAAAAGTATTATAAGAATTTGTTGAAGTAAGAATTATTTTATATTTTACAAATTTACCTTCGGGGCACAAGAAAATGTTTTTTGCATCTTCAGAACAATAATAACCTTCGCAACAATATATGGGTTGTGCTATTGTTATGGAAAAAATTTATTATGAATTTTTTATAATTATCATGTGATTTGCTATAGAATAACTAACCAGAATTTTCAGGGCAAAAGAATCCAGGCGAGCATTTAAATTTATCTTTTTTATTAGGGCAAAAATAACTATAAAAAGGAGACAAAAAATTTTAGCGTTGTAATAATAACAAAAATGATACTACGATTAACTTGATCGATTACCCAGTAGGACAATCCCAAGTAATTAAGTGACCATTGATAACGACATAATCTTCAGGTCGAGGAGTTGAGATGTAATAGCATTTTTCGTTTTTGATATTACTCTAATAAAAATTATGTCAAAAAAGATGAATGAATACACTTTAATCATAACCAGAAACTCGCCTCTGTATTTTGATAAGTTTTATTCTTCAATAATGAAGAATAAAACATAGGGTCTAATAATGAATACACGTCCATTGATTAATACATTTCCATTGATTCCTAAAGTTTAGTTTAAATATAGCAAACTAAGTAAAGTATATATGATGCAATAAAGAGCTTTATATATATTCAGATAAGAACTTGAGGCAGAAGACCATTATCAAAAAAAATAAAACATTATTGCATTGACACATCTACATATCCGTAGAACAAGTATCTGAAGTTGTCGAATCTGAATATTCATAATAAAAGTTTGACTTATTTTTACCACAAATCAGGTAATCTCAATAAACGAGGTTTCCAAAGTGGTAATACATTCTGTGCATTTATGTATATTGTCATGAAATAACCTTTTTTTTTTTTTTTTTTTGGAGATTGGAAAGCAAAAGGCTAAAGGTGCAGACATATTTACGTAATAAAGTCGTAACTTTCAGAACTTAATTACTCAATTTGTCAAATCAGCTTTTAAATAGGTCATAACTAATGACGCACCTTTACCTATGACTGACTATTAAATTCATCACAAAGCCAATCGGGAAAGTGCATCTTCTTCCGCTCCATGAAATATTATTGGATTATAGCAAGATTTACCAGTATAAAACAATATTACTTGATTATCATTATAATGAAGCAGATAATTACTATAAAGATACTAACATATACAGAAATCGTGAAATAATGAACATGTGCGTTGGTTCGAAATTGAATTTTTTTAACATTGTTTCAGAAATAATAAGCACATATCATATCAGCAGACTTGCAAGATAAGAATAATCATGTTTAAATTTGATCCTTATCTCATATGAGTAAGTTCATCTGATTTATTAATAATTTTTATTTAATTTTACATTATTTAACGGTTTAAAGTACTTTTTTTTTTTTAAAAAAAAAACAAGAATTCCATAACTAAAAAGCTAGCTTAGCAGTGACTTGCTGCTGAAAAGTTATTATATTGGCTTTTTTTTTAAACGGATGAGACATTACAGTGACATTACTAATTGGTTTTTCTAGCTTTTTTAAAAAATAATTTAAACCGTATAAATAATTAAATAGAAATTATTAGTCTATCAGATCACTATGAACCCTTATCGCGTTATCGTTATTTACGATAATTGTATCCATAATAGGAAAAAATGGGATTATCTGCTGTGCGCTATATCAAGGTAGGACGAAAGTATAGAAAACCTTAAACTGTAGTTCGGGACCTTAAGGATTCGCAATTGTAGATCGTGACTTGAAATTCGATGAATGCCATGAATAATAAGAGTATGGTTCATTCCTCATATATACTGTGTATAGCTCATTTCTTTTTTTATATTAATTACTCTCATTAAATTAAATTACCCTTAAGATCCATTGTTCACGAACTAGCATCACTAAGTATATTGTTACATAAAGCTATATAGAAATTTTACATAAATTATATTTAAAAATTATACATAGATCTATAAACCCAATGTATACTTACATATAATTATTGTCACGGGCTAAACGTGTTATTTCGAAATTGGGCGCAGTAAAATCCGATGATCATTAAATTTATACTACGCCACATTTCATGTGACATCCGGCTATGTAATGTGGGTGATTTAGTATATCATGCCTGATACACATGGCATGTTAAAGTCGGGTGAGATAAATAACGTATGATTTTAGTTTAATAAAGCATCGCAGTTTTTTTAATATTCAGAAAAGTATAAAAAAGAAGTTGTTTCGCTCTTAAAGATCAATCTTCGGATTATCTATAGTTAAATTCAATAAAGTATATAATAAACTCAGACTATATTAATACATAAGCTACTTTATACTAAATCGGGTTAAATCCCCAAGTCACGCCTCTGGCGAACTGCCTTCTTATCATCATTTGCATAAAATATTGTCCATATCCCCCGTAACATTATAAATAATATTTAACAGTTATATATCTAAAATTTAAACTATAAAAATGTTATAATTAGAGTTAGGGTTAAAATTAGAATTGGTGTTAATGTAAAATTATGAGATAAGCATTATTAATTAGTAACACAACATGGTTACCCTAGTAAAATTTTGAGATATTGACTATTTCTTTCCTTAAAATTTCTATAAAAATTTATTTAAATTTTATAATATATAAAGGTTATATAATTATATATAAGTTAGAAAAAAACTAATCATACACAGGGTGTTTGAAACATAGATATAATTTTTATATAAACTAAAATTTTTTAAAAATAATTATGATTAAAGATTAAAGTTAGGCAATATTAAGTTAGAAGGTGTATTTTATATAAAATTAGATGATGAACTTTTACTTAGAAATATAAAGCTAGTTTTCATAATAAAATTTTGTTTTGAAGATTTTTGTTTTTTCTTAATTTTTTCTTTAGTTTTGTTAAACAAGATCCTACAATCTAATTAGTTCTGCATATAATGAAGTTAAATCATTCCAGAGGCAAATTAGCAATAGTCAATGATTTTTATTAAAATAAAAATAAATTTGATTAATATTAGGATTAGGGGTAAGACAAAGGATAAGATATAATAGTTTATATCAAAATTTTACAAGAAAATTTTTTCTTAGAGCTCAATGATTGTTTTTTAATCAAAATTTTATGATATAATTAATTTTGTTTTTTTATATTTGTTGTACAAAAAATAATTTGCATACTGTATTTAATTTTATATTTTGATATAATATAGTGTTCAAACCTATAAAAAGATAAAAATGCTCTTCTCTATAAGTTATTAACATATAAAATTTATATAAAATTTTGAAATAATTTATACATTGCATGTACATTTGCCACAAATCATAAAATCAGATATAATTAAAATTAAAACAATTAAAATAACCTATTTTTTTATTGATTAGGATTAGAATAGGGTTAAAATTGTATGTATGGGCTAAAAAAAGATTTTAAAATTTTGCAAGAAATTTTTTTGTTAGACTCAAAGAGTAGTTTTATATATTTAATTTAAGTTATAGATAATTTTTAACAAATTTAATTTTTGTTTTAAATTTTTTATTGTGTAATATTATACTAGGACCTGAATAATCTATATGATATCATATTTGAAAAATTGCTAATACAGGTCCTTTTTAAGAAAGGTTATATCTGAAAAATAATAAAAAGTAGGTATTGGGTAAAAAGGTTATATTTGAAAACAGCTAATTACTTACTAAATAGAGTATATTTGAAATTACGCTAATATGATAAGTATTATAAATATTATATTTGAAATGTGCTAATAAAAAATATAAAATAAGTTAACACTTTTTTTTTAAAAAAAATAATTTTTTTTTAGATAATAAATTAGTTTTTTTTTTAAAAAAAACAAATTGGTTGTTTTAGAAAATGGTAGAGGTTTTTTTTAACAATTTTGAAATTAAATTTTTTTAATTCATTACAATAGAAAAGCATATTGAAATTGCAAGAATATAAAGATGAAAGTTAATAAAATAAATATTTTTTTATACTAAGTATTGCATGGCTAGTAGTATACTTTTGGGTAAAATTATGCTAGCAAAAGTAAGTTCTAGAATGGTCAAGTGTTTTTTACTAAAAAATTATCTGTTATAGATCTAAAAAATTTAGTATTTGGCAAGGTTTAGGACAAGTTTTTACTAGATATTATGATGTTTTATTTTTACTTTTTTTTTCTAATAGGAGAAGCAAATTAAAATTTTGTACAAAAAATTTAAAGACAAAATTAAAGATTTTATACTATTGATTACAAGATTTACTAGCTGTAAAAGTTATGAACCAAATAGTATTTTTTACTCTGACTATAATAAATATTTACTTGCTGTATACAAGTATTGTATAAAATTTTTATTTGCTATAAATTCTCTTTTATAATATTAAAAAGGTTATGGGTTTTATAAAAATTTATCAGAGCCATCATTACTAACAAAGACTATTCATTAAATTCATATGACCAGGCAGCTAAGATGAAAGTTCTAGTTTGCCAAACTCATAAACTGATAAAAGTATTTTGTACAAAGTAGAGTACAAAAAAAAGAACTTGCAGAAGGCTCTACTAATAAACAAATGAAGTTGGTAATTGAAATAAAAAGCAATAATAAGGATAAAAATGAGTTTTTTTTATTTTTATAGTTGTTTAATTATTACAATCTTGTAAAATTATAACTTAATGGGTATCTGTAAGCTGTACTAAATTTAGTACAAAAAGCTTAATTTAGTACAGTTAAAAAACTAAAATGTTGAAAAAATTTTATTATTAACCTTATATCAAATTTTTATAATAGATAAATATATATCTATTTAGTCTATTTGTAATTTTAGAAGTATACTTTTTTGATAAAATTTAAATTTATTAACTCAGAAATGAATTTAAAAATAAAAAATTATTAAAAATTATTAAATTCTAATATAAATTTTTTTACTTATTATAATAAAATTTAAAAATTTTAATATAAAATTTTAATAAACTATTTTTAATATAAAATAATTAATAAAAATTAATTTTTTTTTATAAAATATTTTTAATATTTTATAATAATTTATACTAAAATTAAATTTTTAAACTAAAAATTTTTATTAAAAAATTTAATTAATTTTTAAAGCTTTAAATTAATCTATAATTATAAAAATATTTTATTAAGATAATAGCTAAAAATTTTAATCTAAGTTTGTAGAGCAGTTTTTCTGATTCTAATGACAATAAAATCATTAAATTTGACCAAAAACTCACTAAAATACAAATATTTTTATACTTAATTTATATAATTATACGTAGGGTTCCTCAAATTCAAATTAAATCAAATATTGGATCAATTTGAATTTGATCAAATCAAATTGATCCTGATTTGAATTTGATTTGATTCAAATATTTGAATTTGAATTTGATTTGAATTTGAATTTTTAATAGTAATTTTCAAATCAAATCAAATATTTGTCAAATATAGTCAAATTTGAATTTGAATTTGATCAAATATTTGATTCATATATTTGAAGATCAAATCAAATTGCGGAACCCTAATTATACGTATATATATATATATATTCATAAAAATATATAATTATTTGAACTAAAATCAATATATTTTATAAAATTTTTATTAAAATTGAATAAATTTATTTTTACTATAATAGCTTTATAACTGGTTAAAATTTAATATATATTAGCTTAATAAAATTTTTTAATCTTAATTTATTTTTAACCTTTTAAATTAAATTTACTATAAATTTACTATAAATTTATAAGTAAATTTAGCCATTTTTGGATTTGTACTATCTAATAACAAATCTATTAATTTAATTTTAATAATTTTTTTTATAATTTAAAATCAAATATAGATTAAAAACAATATAAATTTTTATTAATTTTATTATTAAATAATAGATTTATATTTTTAAATATTTTTTAAATGCTGTACTAAATTTAGTATGGCAAGTTTTGCAATTTGTAATTTTCATTTAAAGCTAATTTATGCCAAATTTTTATAAATAACTTTTGCTAAAATTTTATATAGAAAAAATATAGGTATTAAAGAATAATTTAGCAAAGTTTAAAGTAAAAATTATTATTGGTTGCTATAATATGATTTTTTTAATTTGTACTAAATTTAGTACAAAGCGCTTACGGATACCCATTAACTATATTGTCACAAATTAGATAACAAATTATTATACTTTTATATTAACACTTTTATTTATTTAATTTTAAAAATATTGTAAAAATATTTTATTAATATAATAAAATTTTATTTTCTTACAAGCTTAGAACTAGAGTTAAAATGATTAAAATCTTGAGATTTTTTGAATCCTGTAATTGGGTTTTAATGATTTAGAATACAAATATTTTGGTAGTTGGTTTTGTAAAAATGAACATGTAAATCAAAAGTTATTTACTATTGAATTTTTAATAATATATTATAATAATCTGCTAATATGTACTACATTATTTTTAAGAATAATTGTTATTGGTGCAGAGTGCACTATGTGCACTCTATAGTAACAAATACAAAAAATGATTAAAGGTTTTTATTATTAGTTTTTTTGGTAGTCTTTTTTTTTTTTTTAGAGAGAGCATTAGAGAAAAATATTGTTCTTGATTTATTCTAAAATAATAAATTACTACTGTTCTTGATCATGTTAGGTTATGATACAATAACTTATTAAAATAATTTTAACTTAAATTATAAGTAATTTTGATTAAAAATATTTTTAGTATATTTATAACCACTATTTATTATTATAAGTAAATTATTATTTAGAATCTATTACAATGTAAATATTATAAAAACATTTTAAAACTTTATATACTGTACTAAAGTTTAAGCATCAAAAGAAATTGCAATTTTTTAGACTATCCTATAATGCAAAATTAGTATTTGGAGCATATATAGTGCTCTAAAATGCAATTTTTTATCATGTTATAGTTATATGATTTTTAGTGCTCCAATATTGTTAGTTTTTAATAATTTGAATATTTTTTAACTATAAGTATTTTTTAGCCTTAATATATCATGAAAATCTTTTTAATAAAAGTTCTTTTTTATTTAAGTTGTTATAATTTTGAATAAAATATATTACAATACTCCCTTCCTAAACTGATATGCATGGTGGCCAGCTTTTGTATCATTTTTGAGAGGTTATTAGTTTTGAAATACTAATAATCTACTAGTTATATAGTTATAAACAAATATAATTGGCTAACTTTATTATATATATATATCCCTTAGATTGTAGTAGAACACAGACAAATTTGCCTGCGTTTTTGCACTTTTTTAGCTCTGATTTACTTTTTTAAAATGCTAAAATAATTAAATAAAACTTTGTACAATTATATTTGAAAATAAGGATTACTTTTTTGCAAAATTAGTTTTTATATTATAAGAAAATAAATTATAGTTACATATAAGCTGAAAATAGATAATTTTAAGAAAAAATTTTTTTAAAAAATTTTATTACAATTTTTCTGCGATCTTATTTAGTTTTAGTTTTAGAACTATAGTTCTTAAGACAATATTGTAGTTTATATAAAGGATGACAACTTTCATTATTGCAACTTTAATGATTTACTTGTAAAAATTAAGACTTGTATTAGAAGTAAAGATTTTTTTTATAGACGGGAACATATAAAATTTGAAAAAATCTAAAGAAAAATTTTAATAGTAAAAATGCTAATACAAGAACTTTAAACATTTATTATATTAAAGTTTTCTAATGATTTTAAAAAAAATTTATAACAAAGTTACTAAAACAAAACTCAAAGAATATTTTTTACTTAGAAAAGATATGACTAAAATTAATATTTAAAATTTTATTAAAAATTTTAAAATACGCAGGCAAATTTGCCTGTGTTACAATCTAAGGGATAATTAGTTATACAAAATTTGATTTAAGCCAATTAGATCAATTTATTTTACCTGTCAAATCTGATATTTTATAGATATTTGATTTTTGAGTATCAGTTATTAGGAATAGGAAGTTATCAGGTTTGACTTATGGAACAGACATAGTGGTTCAATTTTTTATTAGTTATTACAGGTTATCAGTTTTAACAGGATCAGTTTTGGTAGGTTTGACTATAAATATTTATAAAAATTTTGAATAAAAAAACTGTTACAATATTAATGATAGTAAGAGAAATGGCAAAATCAAATGATTTTTTAGAAAGAGAAGGGGTAAAAAAAAATGAAATTATATATAAAAAGCCTGACTATATATATATTAAGAGGAGTAGACTTCTGAAATAAATAATCAGGTAATTAATAACATAGTCCTAATAACAAGAAAGAAAATTTTATTCAAAAATTGTATACAGTATTCTGATCTGAATTCACATGTAGCTAGCAAGTCTATCTGGCTACTATGTTTTTGTGATAAAGTTATTTTTATCATAATATTTACTAAGGTAGCTGTACAACTTTGTTATATGAAACTAGAAATATAAGTACATGAATAAACTCAATTAAATAATTTGAGCACTTTTAAAATTATACATGGTTTGAAAAAATTATATATAAAGTTCAGAATTAGTTTTATTTTAAAAATTTTAATTAGCTTTATTATAAGAAAGTCAAACTAGGTTAAGATTTTAAGAAATGCATTATCAAATACAGTAAGCTATATAAGTTTTGTGTATCAAAATATTGGGATTGAATTTAGTGTATATAGTTCTATAGCAAATTTGTGTAAATTTTTTTTTAGTTAATATAGTAGATGTATTTATATATATTAAAAGTTTTTTTATATTTGCAAAAGAATTATTTTACTCAAGCTTAATAACAAATATTGAGTATTTTTAAATAAATTTAAAACTATTTTATTTAAAGATTCTTTATTATTTTTTTAATTCTTATAATTTTATTATTTTACTATAGTGTGTAATACCTAAAGACTAAAATGTATAATTGGTTCTATTTAAAAAAATTTTATAATGAATTTTGATATTTTATTAATTTCTTATATTTTGATTGATTAAAAAATTTTATTTACAGTACAGAAATACTTAAACCAACAACTTTTTTAAAGGTGGCCAAATTTGAGAACAAATACTAAATTTTGATTAGCTAATATTTTAAAATTTTGTTATGTTTTTTAAATTTTATTATATTTTTAAAATTTTGTTATGTTTTTTATATATAGTATTTTCAACCAAAAGGCCATTTTTATATATATTTTATTAATTTTATTATATTTTTAAAATTTTGTTATGTTTTTTATATATAGTGTTTTCAACCAAAAGGCCATTTTTATATATATTTTATTTTGAAATATTTGAGTTTAATTATTTGGTTTGATTTTTGGACTGATCTGAGATTAATCAAATTTCACGATTTTGGTTGGTTAAAGATGTAGACAGAGACCCAGAAAATTTTGAAAATAAATTTTCCCAAAGGCAATTTCTATTTGGACACTAGGTGTATTAACACTTAGTTATACAAAACAAATATAAAAGCCAATCAAAATATTGAACTAATGCACTTTGTAGATCATATGCAGATCATTTTTTGTACAACAAAATTAAAGCAAAAAAAACAAAAAATTAATAATATCTTAAAATTTTGTCTATAAAATCATCTTTAGGCTCTAATAAAAAAATTCCTCATGAAATTTTGGTATAAAAAATACCTTTATTCCATCCCAGGCCTTAACTCTAACTCTAATATTAGTAAAAGTTTATTTATTTCATTTTTTTATATGTTATACAAATACCCGTGTTTAATACACTAGGTGTTAAATTAGTTTTTTCCTTTTCCAAAATTATTCCAAATTTTTGGCCAAATTTTGATATTTCCAAAATTTTGCATTTTGGCTGATTTTCTAGTATACATGTGATCTCTGACCAATAAAAATACAAACAATAAAAATGTGCAACATATCTTGGATAGTCATCTAGTGTTTCGATCCTAATTTTGACAGCCATCTGAATAAATTCATATAAAGCTTACTTTGGGTATATTCTTAGGTCCATGATTTAAATTCTTTGACCAGTTCTAGTAAAAATCTCTAGCTTGAATATCAGAATTTGTCTGGATTGAAGGATCAATCCAGATTTTGGATTTAGGATCGAAACACTATGCACATCAAGTTTGCACTTATAATTTTGCTAGTTCTTTTGCAAAAGTACAAGAGTTAATTTACACAGTATAGTATTTTTTTTAAACACATGAACAAAAAAAAAATCCTACTAAAAATCATCTAAGCATGGATTGAAGCCGACAGACATACCACAATTACGCAAATAATAAATTTTGATAAATTTTCTATGAAATTTCAGAATTGGAAAATTTTCGCTAGTTATAGTTACATGCAATCATGTTTTTTGATTGGTCAACAGAGCTTTTTTGATGAAAAATAATCCAAATAATTCCAAATATTCAAAGATTTTATCCAAATTTTATCCAAATATTGGCCAACATCCAAATAAATTTTTGCAATTTCCAAACCAAAATTTTCTGGGTCCTTGGACGTAGGTGACTATTGGATAATCTCGTGGCATGTTGGCTCTATGCAGCCTTATGTAAATTTTCTTTTTACAATATCTTGATTTTTTACTATACAAATCGAGCAGGCAATTATTGGCTAATGGCCAATTTAATTACTTGGCTGTGTAAATTGCCAACACTGCACTATTGTTATGGAATGGCACTGTATGGTTTAGAACCACAGATACTGGTTCAAATCTTGGTTCGGAATCACAGATCTTGGTTCAAAACCACAAATCTTGGTTTCGGACCACGATCATTTGGAATGTATAAATATGACAGTAAACTAATAAAGAAAAGAGAATTTCGCTTGAGTCATAATGAAGTAATAAATAATGTCTTTATGAATCATATACTAACTAAAATACATTTCTTAATAATTTGTTATCATTAAATACAAATCCTTTATAAACATTCATCTATACTTGTAACCCTGAGATAATTTGACCTCATGTTAGCCAAGTCTTTTCCACGATTACAACACTCTATTCTAACCTAAGCCGATCAATATCTGAGGCATGATATAGTATTTGATTCAGTTACTTAATATATAAAGATGTTATTAGTGATATCAATATTATGTATAATTAGCAAGCGACAAAGAGAATAATAATTGTCATTAGCATAATTATTTAAACAACTAGATCACGAACAATATATCTAATTTGTCATAGGTAAAAAAAAAAAAGAAAAAAAATCCAAAATGCCTAATTACAGTTGTTATTTAGGATATAAAAGTATACAATTAAATATATGCATAATAATAAATTAGTAAAACAATCTGAAGGCATTTTGCTTTCTTCATTCAAGCAGAGATAAAATAAATATTTGAATTACTAATTAATAAAATCATATTTAATAAATATTTAATGAATTATACTCTAAATATATAAAATAGATAAATAAAATACTCAAAAATACATATATAGTTACTAATAGATATATAAAAAAAAAACTAATACAATCTATGTTATAGCATGAACAATTGCAGCCAATTATATTATTTTAAAAATTTTGAAATCTCATAACCTTGCATTAATATAGGCTTATATACTAGCAAGCTAATTGCTACATCTGTAAAATTATCAATAAGACATATTGTATCAGGCGCTCTTACAAATTTACATTGTATATTATTATTAGAATAGCTAGTATCATGATATGTTTGCGCAGTTTCTGCTATTTTTTGAAGAACTCTAGCTCCAGAAGACGAATGACCAAAATGTATTGTGTTGAAAAATAATGGGGATCTTATAATTTAATGTAGTTTTATTTGAATTGATTTAGCACTAAGTTAATAAATTCGAACACTTTCTTACTACTAACCCTTTATCTTTATTTTCCTGGCACATGTCCACTAATTCATTTTCTGGAAAATTGTCTTCTCCATCAGAAAGAAACCTTACAATATTCAATTAAATAATTATTATAAAAGTTGGATTAATTAATTGTAATTTGTAGTTTAATATGCAAAAAATAAATAAATAAATAAATTTACCTTGATATGTCAAAATATTTATCAATAACTTGTTCAGTTTTTTCGATTGCTCTGCCAAAACATGTTCCTTTCCTGGTTCCTTTCTCAATCAATTTATTTTGAATAAAATCAGTATCAAATATACTTTGATTTTCAAATAGAACTTCAGAATAATGATCAAAAAGTATAATTGATACAATATTATTAACAATTGTTGTGCTTTTATTTTGATTCCGTGTAGAAGAAATTCAAGTCTTAATGAATTGGTCCATTGCCTGTAACGCTGCACCAAGTCGATTAGTGAAATTTTATTGTAATAATCTTCCAAATCATGAATCCGATATTGGTGGATGATCACTGCTGCTCATATATGATGATCGATCCAATACAAAAATAACTGAAAAGACTCTAGAATCTCGGCATAGAAATACATGCCCATCATTAGATAAATATCCTTTTTTCCAATAGGTAAAGTACTGATAGGATCATGAAACAGTTGTAAATCGCAATAAGATTTCTCTAGTAGTAAACCATCAATTGGTTTTTGATGAATTTTATCAGGCATTCATGGTCACATTTTGCAAAATCTTCTTGTTCCAAGGCAGTATATGGATCTGAAAATATCAAAAATAAATTAATATCAAAATATAATTATTTATACTTATAATGTATAATTTACCTGCCCTCAAATCCAGTTCTAGCCCAAAATTATTCATGCGATAAAAAGTCTTTAGGTAACTCAGGATGTGGCTTAAATGCAAGATCTATTATATATTGTTAGAATATAGAAGATAAGAAATAAAATGTATCAAAATATAATACAATAATAAAGATTTGATTAACAATTAGACATTTTATTTTATTTTATTTTATTTTTTTATTTATTTATTAATGTCAAGTACAGAAATAGGATAGTAAGTTATAATTATATCAGGATGATATATAAAGAAATACTATATTTAAAATTTCTAACTAATCATCTAGTAATCTATGCAATAGGGGCAAGCCTATCACTTGCAGTCAGGGCTAACCATTAGACCGCTACAGAAAAAATATATGACATTTCACCTCATACTTTTCTATTTTAAACTAAAAGGTTAAATTTTTAGTTTAAAAAGGCTAGAGGAAACCAAAGACATTTTATTAAATACTGTGAATATGTCTAATACCATCTTCTTTATCTTCAAAATGATTTTTAAATTTTCTAGACTCTGAACTGAATAGACCTACAGGTTTATTTCTATATTTGCAATAATCTATGTGTCGATGTCTACGAGAATTTTTGCAATGCTAAAATAAAGCAGTTTATTATCCACGTGATGCACTTTCTGTCAAACATATTACAATTTTTTCGTAACTTCAAAGCAAACTAACTCGTGTTGTAAATGAATAAAACTATTCTTCCAGGTTAAAATATAGCTTATAAACACAAGAGCTTCATTAAAAAATTTCTTATAACAAGTTAAACACCTTTTATTTCCATTTTTTATACTTCCTCTATAATTAACAAAACCATACTATCACATATATAAAATGAATCAAACATCTTATATAAAGAATACATATAATTTTCGAAAACAGTCGACATAAATTTATAAATGAAATAAACAAGTTAATTATTTGGATAACAAAAGAAAAAAAATGAAAAAAAACCAAAAAATGATGTTAAAGTTTATAAATTAAGCAATATGAATACAATATATTTTTATTATCTTCTGTTATACGGTAGACAATACTTCAACCCTTAATATGTCATTCTTTTATTGTGTGATTCAGCATAATTACTGTGATTCAACAAAGAGACGCTTGCTAGGAAGTTCTTTAAGTGTTGTATCGATTGAATTATTTTTTTTTAAGTTTGCTTTGACCTGAAAATTCTGGGTTTATAGTACTACGCTGTATAAATATTTGGGGTGGAGTCAATAGAAATGGGACAAATTTATTAGATAGATTTGTCCCATTTCTATTGACTTCACCCCATTTGTGTAATGTCGATCCCGCTGACCCGCTGACTATAAAAAAAATGTATGATTAACCAATAAAAACGAGTTGATTACATCACAAATCAACGTGTTCACACGCTGATGAAACAATAAACACGGGCCACCTTTTTTTTCAAGTCCCATAATTTCGTTGATTTTTTTTTTTTGAGTATAAAATATTGGGTGTGGACTTTCTCAAGCTCTTACAACAAAACTTGGGTTAAACCATTTGATAAAATACTTAAAAAAGTATTAATATCAAGACAGCCCTCTCGAAACTGGGAACCGTGCTACGACTAGTACCGATGGGTTGGGGGGGGTTGGGGTTCACCTAAGTGTCTCGAAATTTTTTCGAATAAATTTTACAAAAATAGAAAAAAAAGTGGGTGGGGGCTGTGTTAAACAAAAAAAAAAATCAAATTTGAATCAAAATTTTATTTTTTGTATTCGAATTTTTTTATTTTTTTATGTACTATATATTAAAGCTTTTTTTTTAAAGTTGTAATAACATTAATAAAAAAAATTTTTTATATAAAATATTTTTGACCATAATCGATATAAATAACAAAATTAATAACAAAAATTTTTATATACGTAAAATATTTTGATTCACAAAAAATGGCGTTAACAAATCAAATAGAGTAAAATATACCCAAAGTTTTTTCGTCACATGATAATCAACACAGTTTTTATTTTTTTTTGAAATATTTAGTGTAACTTCGAAATGCGTTCTGAAAACTTTACCGAAGGTGTCACCTATACTCAAAAAAATCATTTTAGTTATTAATTATTGAAATATGTAACTTTGTCTGAAGTCTTTAAATTTTAAATTTTATGGTGATACAAATAACACAATTGGGTATGAATAACCGCCATTTGTAAAATTTAAAATTTTAAAACTTTTCAGATAACATTCTACTAACCTCCATTATTCACCTTATTGCATGATCTCCAAAAGAGGGGAATCTTGCCAAAGATTTCCATGCCAAAATTCATCCTTTTCCTCTTAGGCCAAGGGCATGAATGTTGGGTTATTCAATACACGCCAGAGGGAAAATTGTATAAGCTTTTTTAGTAGATGCAAGCATTGAAAGAGTTTTTTGCTTGCAAATAGGTAAATTATGTTGGCGCACCTTTAGAAGAGGCAATCAATACCTCCATTTACGAATATATCGAACATTCGTAACGATGTTTTTCTTATTAAATTTAGAATGTTTAATGATTTTGGTCATATCTTCACATGTACTCGTCGCTAAACATAAATATAATAATAATGGTATGTTAACTAGAGTCTAGGTTAGGGATTTGATTGGCAGGGTCATTTCGTGATGTACCTGACCCATATTAGCAGAATAGGAGATATAACGTTTGGAGCTGGTTCAAAATTTTAATTCCAAAAAGGAAAAATACATTAGTTTTAAATAAAGTTTGAAACCGAACCCAAACTCTAATTTCAAAAAGGAATTTGAATAATTATTAGATAAGTATGTAATAATTTTAAGATCAAATTTTCCTTTTTGAATTTAGAAATACATTTGTGATGCAACGTTACTTACTTATTATATGCCCAATAATCCATGTATAAATCGCTATAGACGTAAAATTTTGAAAAACAGTCCATATTTGCTATCAAACCCTTTAAATTCTGCAGATTCCTCTTCTAAAATTTCATTATTTATTTGATCTTCCTCCACATCATCAACTAATGATCTCTTAGTGGAATATATTTTGCTAATGATCAAACATGATATTCATAAAGCGAGCATTTACAGTAGGTCATCAGGTGTTCCAATTCCTTTGTAAAAAAAAAAAAAAAGTTATATTTGAATATTTAAAGCATATTTATCGTATAGACTCGGAATAACGTTATTTTGAAATTCAGGGCCTTCAAAAATAGCATAATAGTTCCGAATTGACGCCCATGTGTGTCCCGAATTAACGTGCACCTTCCGTATAAAATAAAAAGTGTACCGGAACTGGATTTGGTACCAAATAAATCTACTTTCACGCTTTAACAAAAGTATTTTTAGGCTAAGATAATTATAACGGCAGTAAAAGCATGTATACTCAGCACAAAATCCAGTTCAGGAGCGCTTTCTATATATTTATTATAATTAAGGAATGTTTCTTTAACCTATATTTCGAAATAACGCACATGGACCACTCGAAATAATCGCAGGTCAATTAATTAACACGCAGGTAGGCGTATTTCGAGTTTATATGGTAACAAATTTATCAAAAATGGTCCTCATCTGTTAATGCTTCTGATTCATCATCCGATTCTTCACCCGATTCTTCACCAAATTCTTTTTCAGGTTCGTTATCAGTTTTATTACCAGCTTTATCATTATTAGCTTCAGTATTAGTTAATAAAATTAAAACGCGTTCCTCAATAGAAAAAGTACACTCTAAAACATCTGCATTATCAGAATTCGTCACGTTTACTTTTCGTGTAAGTTCTTGAAAGATTCTTTATTTCGTTTCCTTGTGTGCGTAACTTTGGTACATTAATATAATGATTAGTTGTTCGTTTTGCTCGATATTTTATTAATATTTATTTCAAGCAAGTTATATGGTTACTAATGCATAATCAAAAGGTGGATGTAACTAATATTAACAACATTAATTAAGTGAAATGTAATGACATATAATCGAAGTGAATTGTAATGACATATAAACGAAATGAATTGTAATGACATAATCGAGGTGAAATGTAATGACATAATACGTATAGTTAAATATAGTTAAATATAAAGTGAAGTAAGCGTAGTTAACGATTATATAAATTAAAAGCACAAACTAAAGCAATAAAAAATTTTTCTCACAAAATAACTATGGCACCTAGAAAAATGCGTAAGTGGATAAAATAAAGATTTAAAATTTTCTATATTTTTTTATTAAATAAAAATTTATAGATTTTACCAGAAATAAAGCTCGCGCTATACCAGTATCATCCAAAAAACCAACTTCTGTCAAAATTCGGGCACAAAATGCTATTAGTAAGTTATTTATTCATTTTTACAATAAAAACCATTGTATCTATACATAGATACTTAATAATTTCCTAATATTCCCTGATAAAATAACACAAAAATTCGGTTCCCAGAGCACTAGCTTCGTCTTTGGAAAACAAGCAATGTATTCAAAAATCCATGAATGACCAAGATCAAATAGCTGAGCCTTCAGTTGGTGCAATTGACGAACCCCATTTAGTGGAAAATGATAATCACAAAGAGGCAATGGGTATTTGTGATATATGTGATTTAAATAACCACTTTAATATAGTCAACCGCTTATTTGTACTTAAATTATAAACATTCTAGATTATCACATGGATACTACTAACAATAGTATATACAAAATGTTTTTACTTCTATTAATATCTCGTATTAAAAAAGAATCTATATACGGGTCTTGTTATATTATATTACTTACATATTCATTATCATATTCATTATAATCATTACTTATCTAGTTAATGATTCTAACACGTCTGAAGAGTCAACATTCAGAAGAGCCTCACGCACTGTAGACAAGACTTCACATGTGACAGCGCTAACTTTAACCCTACCAAGATATACAAATAAGAGTAAGAAATTGGCAAAAGTCTATTAAAAAAATTCTGTATATGGATTTTGGTTATATTATTCATTATAATTACCTTATTTAGTTAATGATTCTAACACATCTGAGGAGTCAACATTCGAAAGAACCTCGCACACTATAGTTAATGATTCTAATACGTCTGAGGAGCCAACATTCGGACAAGCCTCACACACTATAGATGATGATTTAGCAAGCAAGGCTTCATATATGACAACAATAGCTTCAACCTTACCAAGATCTACCAATGAGGGTAAGAAATTGGCAAAAATCTATTAAAAAAATCTGTATATAGATCTTGTAGGTAGGTTAGTCATAGCAAAAAAATGTCAAGATTATATGAACAGAGATTGTTTCTGGGCATGTTTAGAGCACATAACCTGATAATTTGATAATTTATATTTATTATCATAATAGTTTATATAACATATTATTTATTGGACTATGTAATATTATTTATCAAACTATGATATTTTTTTGCTGTGACTAACCTATACTTCTATTAATACTACTTATTCATTATAATTATTGCTGTATTTAGTTAATGATTCTAACACATCTGAGAAGTCAGCATTCAAGAGAGCTCATACTACAATGACATCACCAATTTCTATAGCTGAAGATTTGGCAAGCAAGATTTCACATACTTCACATGTGACAACAGTGGCTCCAACAGCCCTACAAGGTTCTACAAACAAAGGTAAGATTTTGAAAAAAAGTTGATGTTGCAAGATAATAGCTTTATATATTAACATTTCTAATTATAGTAATTGTTAATTTTTTTTCTTTTAATGGTACTTATTCTATCATTTACTATGAACAAATATAAAACTATATGATTAAAATTTCACATATTTTAATAGATAATGAAATCAATTTTGAGAGCTATAATTCATTTCTAATGACCAATGTGAGGCTTTGCGATACATCTAATGAATTCAAGGCTGCATTATGGGTAGCTCAGCATCCAAGAGTTTTAGATTTAGCTATAAGAATTCAAGGAGCAATGGTAGTCAAACTATCAGATAATGATAATAATGTTACATCGCACTTGTGAGATTAATTCTTCGTATAATCCGTTTCTTGTACGTAAAAATAGGACTTTACTTTCTTCTTGTAAATAAAATTTCATATGCTAAAATTAAAGTATTATAAGTTTATATATTTAGTAGTTGTTGAAATAATGAAATCTTTACCTGATTGATTTCAATAGTTTTTGGTATAAAATCAAATGATTGTATAGTATTCAATTTAAAAGTCTGATCCTAATATGCCGGCATTGATTAGAGATGTAGAAAACTGGTTTGATACATACCGATATAAACTTCATCTTTCTATTCTAAATCTTGCATGTCAATTTTCAAATATCTATGAATGGTAAGTATGTAATTAGTAACTATAATGCCTGTTATCCGAAGCTCAAATCACATTGTACTTTAAATTTTAAATTTATATATCTATTTTTTGCTACTTGGTCAAGATTTGAAAATACAAATCTTATTAAAATCCACATATGCTATTTTATTAACAACTCTAACCCTATATCTTAATCTAACTTTAACTATACCAACAAATTTCAACATTGATCTTAAAAGATTTTGAGCTCGGGTAGCAGACATAATAGCAATTTAATAAAAAATAATATTATGTAATAATTATTTATTTATTAATTTTTAGGCAAGACGAACCTTTAATGCATGACTTAAATATATTTATTAATGGAGATATATGGAGACAAACGCTTCAGCTGCATCTAAAATCAACAGATATGCCAGCACTAAAAAGAGATCTGGAAATGTATAAACTGTTTGGTGTTTTTGTACGCCAAGCCATTAAAGAAGTAATTATTGCTATGGAAATGATCATGATACACAAACTGCAATAAAAGATTATGATGAATATATAATTGACTTAAAAATTCCAACCAAGTTTGGTATAGTTAAATCACTACATATTTTGGAATCTTAAGCCGGACACCATTCTTACAAATATATGATTACATAAATGTTTCGTTAGTTAACAATTACGCAGAATAAATAGATTAGAATTCAAAAAAAATGCATCTGTCTAAGTAATTCCAAAATTAATGGTAATTATTCATATGGCTAGATTTATTTGCTGAAGAAAGTATGTAACTTCTAGATTATGCGAATATAAACAGAATAAATAGATTAGAAATCAAAAAAAAAAAATGCATCTGTCTAAGCAATTCCAAAATTAATGATAATTATTCATATGGCTAGATTTATTTGCTGAAGAAAGTATGTAACTTCTAGATTATGTGAATATAATATTCTTTTATATTTTTCTAAAATATTGTTTTATTACATTTTGTTATTTATTTATTCATTAATAAGTTATAATTTTTTTTACTATTTTTATTCTGGAATATAGTTAAAAGTAGTAATATAAATAATTAAATATTAATTTGTATTTACTGTTGAACCTCTCAAACATTCTAAGACTAATATCTATGGTAAACAGAATTTGTACTGGTATTGAGAAGTTATCAGGTTTGAAGCTATTACAAACTACTGTTGAACTTTCAAATCTGATATGTATAGTGAACAGAATTTGTACTAGTTTAAAAAGTTATTAGATTTGAAAATATTGCAAACCATTATTTATATAGCAGAAATGAAGTTAGTAGATTAATATTTTATCAGATTTGAAGGGGTTATATTTTGACAGGATTGGTTGTAGAAGATTCAACAGTAATTAAATTATTATCTGTTAATTATATTATTATAATCTTTTAATAATAAAATAATTATCTTTTAGCATTTAAATTATTATCTTTTAATAAATAAATTATTATTTATTAATTATATTATGAATAAATGTTCTTGTCACAGTCTGCCTGTTGCATGTAAGGTTTGGGTTACATGGATTTTTAGTTATTATCGGTTGTACTAATTGAGATATTACAAATACGCATGTAACATGATATTGCAATTACATTCGTTCAAAATTTTAATGCCACATGCTCAACAGAATTCAATGTAAGTTTTTTAAAATTGATTTTAAAAAATTCTATCGAATTCTTTTAGATAGTTGTTGAGAAAATCTGTACAAAAATTAAGAAAAATTCAATTTGGTACATAGAGAATTACACGATGTTCGGTTAGGGTGTCCAGGATTATGATCCGGTAAATGCCAAATTATGCATCCGGTAAATTGCAAATTATGCGAATTATGCGGACCCCATGATTAAGGTTAAAAAAAATTTTGCTGACCAACCAAATTTCAAGATCTTCTGTAATGCAAGACAAATTTTATAACCGTCTATGAAACTGTTTTTACGTGTTATAAAATTTTATTATAAATAATATTTTCGAACTCTAACCTTATTGCAAGATTTTATCCCTAATCTACCACGAAATTTTACTAGAAATTTTTTTTGTGTTCTATTTTTGCCCGTGGTATGTACTAAAATTATCTGCAACTTAAATTGTACAACCAATAGTGTGTATAATCAATAATTGTTACTACATTCGAGGTGTTAAGAATTCAGTATGTGATTTTAGTATGATTTTATCAAACCTTACTATAGAGTTTGCTTAATTATCACGCCTCATAGAATTTAGGGTTAGCTCTACCAGAAATTATGATTAATTCCAGCCGGGTTTTTTAGGGAGTGATGGTACGGTTTGATAAAATCACATCCGTACCATACTGATCTGTAATTCCCTACAATCGGATCTATTAATTTTAAAGTGTAGATACTATGATAGTTTAGCCAGCATTATTCACATGATCCTACTCGGAATTAGCCAGCGTTAGAGTATAATATAGGCCGACTTGATAATACACTCTGTAATTTAATCTGTGTAACGACAATTGACCAATAGAAATTCCCTTATACGAGAGAAAGGATAAATTATGCGAGATTATGCGGGCTTCAAATTATGCGAAATCGCATATTTTATGCGCTATAAGGTGAATTATGCGAATATTATGCCGGATCATAATCCTGGACACTCTATGTTCGGTACATGCAAAATCACGTGATCTGGTACGTGTCCGTAGACGATCCACTAGAACAGGGACCCTATAAAATTTCAATAACATTACATAAATATTGTTTTGGGTAACAGCAAAAAATGTTTTTTATTGCAATATCAAAATTCTATCTAATTATGATTGAAATACATGATATTTAGCATTTGTGATGAATCTATTTTAAGATTTTGTCTATTATCTGCTAAAATATTATTGTAATTTGAAAAGCTTCGCTCAACTCCACAAGAAGAAATCGGAAGCCAAATATATTCTTGTGCAATTTGGCTTAATTCAGGTAATTGTTATGATATTTTTTTCCCGAAACTCTGCTAAATTATCATATTCAATCATTGCTAATTCTAAGTTACAATAAATTGACCATTCGTACATTAAAGAAGAAGAAGGATTATTTAATTCATTAAATAATTTGATAAGCAAGAATATCGCGATTAGCAGTAGTAAGGCGAATAAAACGTGGGTTGAAAATTTGAGTAGCTTGAAATAAAGGTCGTGCTGGGTGATTTTGAATATGATCAGTATATTTTTTGTGGGCTATATTAAAAGTGTTTTGAAAAATTGAAAAAAAAAGAATCGGGTGAGTAATTATTATCATTAATAAAGTCCCGAATATCAAAAGAAAGATTAGCGAAGTTTGATTATTCTGAATATATAAACCAAGCTGTTGAATGTGCGATTCAATATATGGAAAAACAGGAGTATTTTGAGTTTGAAAAAGTCTAATTCGGTTACAAAAACCTGAGCATAATATTTAATAAAACGAAGATAAACTTCAATTAAAAAGTTATGTTGTGAATTATTAAAAATTTCGACAATTTTTTCAACTGATGGGGAGAATTTTCATTACTTTCTTCATGATAAAACCCACGTAAATAAGTAAGGTGTTCTGTAACATAGAATGCCATACGAAGCCATGAACTCCATCTAGTCTTGTTATAAAGTGGAATCTTTTGTGGCTTTTCAACACCATGACGACATAAGTATAACAGATATCGGCTTCGTCGACTTTTACATCGTGCAATAGATTACTGTATATCAGCAAGTAAACTTTTAACAATATCAAACTGCGAGATTGAAATCCATGCCTCACTAAAAATAAATTTATTAAATATTTATATTAATTATATATTAATATAAATATATATTTAATAAACATACCTGATTAGATTTAAAATATGAGCTATACATGCCATATGGATAACTTGGGGCATTACAGGCTTTAAAATATTTTGAAAGCACTTTTTCATGTACGATGCAGAGTTTGAGACAAAAAGTCGTGAAGCATTAAATGGGATAGACCATTCAATTAGAGTTCTAAGAATAATTTGGCCCACTGTCGTGTTGTTAACTTCATTGAGAAAGTACACTAAAACTAACTTAGTTTTATTTTTATAGTTAAATAAATATTGATCACACTCCTAGCGCAATCATCAGTTGTTTCATCAGCAATAAATGCAACGGGTTTACCAAAAAATTCTAATTTAATCGCTGCAATATGTTTTTCATACACTGGTCTTAGATAATTCTGCCTTAAAGTTTCAGCTGAAGGAATTGAACTACCATTAATAAGATTATTCTTGAGCCATGGACGTAAATTGTCAACCTTTTCCAGCGGAATATTAGCACCTATAAATGCTTCAACTAAATCTAAAGTCGAATCCTTTTTTTTTTGAGCTATGCTTATTGATGTATGTAATGTTTGTTGCTTTAATCTTAATTCACGTTGTTCTTTCGCGGTTTTGTTTACAATATGTTTCGTACTGTTAATATGTGTTGTAATTGTTGATTTTATTTCATGGTTAATAGGTACGTCACAAAATCGACACATTAAAAATCCATGATCCTCAAAAAATGTTCTTGAAACTCATTTGCACGGCTTGTTACAGAAACTTGACGTGCTGGTGGCATTTTAACTACAAGTTATTTAAAAAAAAATAGCAACAAAGATTACTGCTTGTAGTTTTGTGACGTTACCATTAAAAATTAAAGTATTAAAATATCTTACCAAAGGTAGACGTATTTTTTTCTTTTTTTTTTTTAATTAAAATCATCCAGAGATAGACGTAATCAGTATATCTTTGCTTAAATTTGTTAACTAGTTGCGAAAATACAAAGATCGGTTTCTCAAAACAGCCGGACGTGTTTAAAATATCTTTATAGCTAAGATTAGCGTTAACAATAGTAAAATCCAAAAAAAAAATTTATACTCATTAGATCATTAAGTTACAGAACCAATATGCAAATCTGATTGGTGTATTAAAATAGCTGGCCAATCATACTTAATCTGGTGACAATAATATTCCTTTTATGAGAAGATATAATTTTTTATACTACGGTCATGCTTACATAGCCCAGTGGCCGTGGCGGTATTCCCCTGGCATAAGACCTGGGATGGGACTCCGAAGATCGGGGGTTCTATACCTAGAGGCACCAACCGTCTTTTATAATTTTTAAAATTTTAACTCGTGATCCGCCGATCAATAATACAAGTTAGTTAGTGTAACGTGAGGCAAATCGTATTGCAGAGGCACTAATGTGTAATTTTTAAAATCTTGAATTAGAAGTAAAAGTATTAACAAAAACATTTTACTAGATGCTTCAAAAACACTACCCTGACTTCTTTAAATCTTAGAATGATAATCAACCTGGATCGAGGTAAAAAAGATAGCGAAGACACCAAGTTTAATCATTTTTCAACATTCTTTTTTAACGACTATTTAAAAGAAAATTTTGACACTTTTATTTTTCGAAACTTTATTGCCCGAACTTTCACTTTACTTTCCTAGTCCAAGTACAATACTTCAATAAGCTGTTTAATTCATGTAAGCATGAAGTACACTTATTAATCGTAGTAGTATAACAGGTAAAAGCATTTATTAATCTTTAAAATACAGCAACTTTCATAATTATATTAAATTTTATCTAATGCAAATAAGGCCGTTTGCAGTTGAAAATCGTTTAACGTTACCCCCTCCATCTCCCGAGCTTCCCCTCAAAAATTAAACAAATAGAAATTAAAGTTCGATCGGTATGATAGTCAGCATAGCAGCTGGGATTTTTTTGGGATTTCTCGGTACACTATGTTTAATTTTTAATCTCCCTCCCCCACTGTAAATACGAAAAAAATAACGTTAAACGAGTTTCAACTTCAAACGGCCTAAATACTGTAGGTAGCGACAGACATAATATAGTTTTACAATATGCAAACGAGAAACCTTATAAGAATATCTAAAAATAGAATTGAATCATTACAATGGACGGTAAACATCGCATTGCTAAAGAATAGCACTCACACTTCTATTATTACATATTTTTCATAGAAGCCTATATATTTTACTGTTTTATTATTATGAAATTTTAATTGCTTAATATTCTAATAATTTAGAATTCGAAGAATATTTTTATCCATCAAAGACAACCAAGGATCGCAGATTTTAGATTATCAAATTAAATAAATGAGATGTCTGTGATGATTCGAACTCAATTATTCGTGGAACACTAGTTTGTAGTGAATCGCAATGCTTTACGGTTCTTAGTTAAAAAAATCTGATGTTTATGATATGTATATATTAGTAGATTTTCGATAATAAATAAACGCTGTTCAAAATTAAAAATTCAGCGTGCTGAATAGCATTATTCAATACCACTTAAATATTGAATAGTGTCATATTAGTGGCATTCGAATGATGCCACTAAACACACTGAATTTTTAAATTTGACTGATGGATATACTTAATTTTTTTTTAAGGTGAAGGTACACATCGGGTCCCAAATTTGAAAATAATTATGAATGAATTAAGAATATTTATTTATAAAGGCCTAATTTTTGAAAATATTACAAATACGTACCCAAGTAATTTTGCGTCATACGAATCAGTGCCCATCTAAGCAGGATTTCTAGCAAGCAAGATTTAACTTACTTGTATGTACGTAACTCAAATTTGACTTCCGGTGCATAAGAAGTGTCGTCATTACTACATATTAACAAATGTAAATTAGTAATCATATATATTCAATATATGAGTATAAAAATACAAGGCACTTATCTATTAGTAAATTTTTTCCGTCTCGATTTTCTAATTTTTCGTAACAATTACCTATAAATCATCTCCATCTTCGATTGTAAATATTATCGTTATGAGCGAGACGATCCCATGATTACATTAGGGCTCATATTTGTAATATTTTCAAAAATTAGGCCTTCATAAATAAATATTTTTAAGTTGGGCCCTCATTCATAATTATTTTCAAATTTGGGTCCCGATGTGTAAATTCCCTTTTTTTTTTAACTACACTTGCAATTTCCAAGATGAGTTTTCAATTTTTCCAATCGACGAATTATTACCTTATTTCTTATGCAAAAAAGCTTCGCCGCAAATAAAAAAAGGCTCGTTTTCTGTTGGCTTGTAGTAAGTTCTGAAAAAAGAAACAGAAATTTTTAGTGCCTAAAGTGTTGTAAATTGCTTTATCCTTTGTTGATCCATCGGCTTCATTTTTTTTATTTCGATTTGGATAAAAATGTTTGCTCAAGCATCAATTGCAATCAATATTTTAATTAATCGTAATACTTGAGCACCAACCCGATCATAAATTAATCATATCGAGGAAGATATGTGAGCATATTTCAATCATATTATCATCCATGCTATCGTTTTTAACAATTATCCATATCAGCAGAGTTTTGTTAATAATTAAGCCTTATGTCGTCTTTTTCAGTTCCAATTCCATTTTGACAATAAAAACTTTTTTAACAATTATCCATATCAGCAGAGTTTTGTTAATAATTAAGCCTTATGTCGTCTTTTTCAGTTCCAATTCCATTTTGACAATAACAACTGAGATAACATACCATTAATAACGATCCTAAGTTTTTTGATTCCATCATCGTTACTTAACTAAGCAGATTCTTAGTAATAAGCGAATGGCTTATTCTCATCATTTCTAACTCCAATTCCATATACAGTATCCGTCTCAGGAACCATTGACAATGTTTCTGAAGGCGCCTTTGCTGATGCTTTTCTATCCGATCTAAGCTAATCATTAAAGATTCAAAAATTTGCACATACCTGTCTAACATACAATGACTTGCATATTTACCTCATGCACCCTAAGTTAGCAGGAAAAATTATCACGTGATGACGCAGTATATTAATGAGATAATTAAGAATTTAATTTAATCTTTTAAATCCGTTATCATAAACAATAACATAATGTCGCACTATCTGGTTCGTCAAATTCCAGAAATGCCAGTTTTAACAAGAATAAGTACAACTTCCGTCGATACTGCGTAAGTAGATATGTGCAACCGTTACTCCTTACTTTTTTGCTAATTTTCGAAGATATTCTTAGGAATAGTGATGTGGAACGAATGTCAGAGTGCAACATTTATCGAAACCTGTGGTGGGATAAGGGAGAATTTAGCGAAAAAGCAAAGTGGGAAGAAGTAGCGTAAGTTTACTTGTTTGGTGTTGATATTTTTTGAGCCAGTTGCTGATATAAATTGTTTTATTAAGTCTGCCGTATGTGCTTGCCACGGGCGTTACCATAGAAGAATATGAACAACGTACTGAAAAGTTTTCCATTCATAGATGTTGGGAATGGCGGGAGGGAAAAGTCATAATCTATGAATTTCCTTCTGCACCACATGAAGTTTGCATCGGCGCAATCGTTAAGGAAATAATTAAACGTTGCAGTAATGTTGATGGAACTAATGCAGAAATTTTTGGCTTTGGTGCTACTAGTAAATATTAATATTATGATATGTTATTTTTTTTTTTTGGCATCGCGTTAATTTGATTGCTTGAAGGAACACGTGACATAAACCGTGGAAAAGAAGCAGATTCATCATTTCGCCCGGACAAACCACTTGTAACTCCACCAAATGGGAGCGATAGAAATGTACTTTCTGTACTTGTTATTGGTATTAAACTCTTTAAAGCTAGTAATTCAATATATTTTTTTTTTATTTAGGATTTTCCTTGGCCAAACTTAGTTGTAGAAGTAGCTTATTCCGAAACATTAGATCACGTCGAAGAAGCATTGTGCTACTGGTTAAGTCCTGGTCATGCCCATGATTGTATTATTGTAAAAATAGATCCGGTTCCCCAAGGCGAAGTGCCTGTCCGTATGAGAGTAAGTTATATTTATGCAGTGTAGCAATCATATTATTTGTATTTGTATAATATTCTGAATATTTTAATTCATTGCAGGCTTGGCACTACTGTGTATCGGATAGAAGAACTAGAAGTAATATTCTGGCTAGAACTACGGTAATGTTATTACAGTGATTTGCTTTCCAGTATTAAAAATCTCTAATGCACAGCATATATTATTAGTTTGAATTTGGAACACAGGATGGCACTGGAGCACCATTGAATATCTTGCAAGGTCAATGCATTATAAACATTTCACTAGATTGTCTCTATTCTGGTGCAGAGCCTACTATTCAAAACCCCCGAGATCTTCTACCTGATCCTATTCCAATTGACTTCTTTTTTGTTCGACGTGCACTTAAGGCTGTATTTGAAGTTGCTTAGGAATATTACACAATATTGTAGGCTCAGTTTATTATGCTGGTTAACTCTGGGGTTACTTTTAACATGTACAGTGTATATTGTATACGAATGTTTATATCAATAAAAACAAGTGTATTTTCACTAAACTGAAAGCTTTGAACTTATTATTTCTGGTCCCACAGACTTCAGTTTTACTATAGCATTTATTTGATTCCGAAACACTTTTATGAACAAAATTGCACAAAAAATTGATTGTATATAATTTTCAATAAAAATTTTTTTTACTACAGTGCAAGACACTTAAAGACTACATTCACGTGATTTGTCCTATTTTCAAAATTTTCATATTGAAATTTAATATTTTTTCTTGTATTCTAAAAATTAATTAATAAAAAATATTTTAAAATTAATTTTAAAATTAATTTTAAAATTAGCCAATAACAAGAAGCCAAACCATGTGACTTGTCCCATTTTTGGTTAAATTTTTATGTATCATATAAAAATACTATATTTTTAAGGCCAATTCTATTTTGACCCGGGTTAAAGTGACCCCCTCTTAGATTTAGGGTTAGTATGAGCCGGAATTATATTAATAATAACCAGAATTATGTTCATACCAGCTAGAGGTTTGTTAATATAAAAACACAGCTATTATTAACATAATTTCGGCTCACACTAACCCTAAATTTTAAGAGGAGCGGCACTTGTCGTTTAGAGGTAAAGTTCATAGACTACCTGCCGACAAGCTTAGAGCTTATTACTTACCATTAGTGGGCCTCTTGTTTGGCACTATCAAGCAAAGAAGTAGTGGGCACTGATCTAGAGTTTAGTTTTGAGATGTGTTATTATGCCAAGCGTAACTCTTACCAACTCCTTTATATTTGGTACTCTTCTGGGCTTTTTTTCGTTACTTCTTGAAAA
>QKWP01001119.1:80539-90604 GCA_003550325.1 Gigaspora rosea
ATTTCATTTGGATTACTGGATCACGTTTTATTAACGAAATACTATTGATTTTATAGTAATTTTATAAGAAAACATAATAACCAATAGTATTTCGTTAATAAAACGTGACCCAGTGGTCCAAATCAAATGAAATTGGTACCATTCGAATCCTCTCCTCGAGACGATTCGAATGGTACCAAAATCATCCAATTTGGACCACTGGATCAAGATTTAGACAAATTTTAATAAAAAAATTGTGTTATATTGGGGGGGACCCCCTCTTACATAGTGGAAAATTGTTATATTTTGGGGAACCCCCTCAAACATAACGTTATTTATGGATGCCCCCCTACTTCTGCATAAAAAAGTGACAAAATAAGCAAAACTTAATCAATAAAAACTTTACACACAATGAAATTAGTAGCTTAACTCCAAAAAACAACTCCAAATAATAATGAACCCAAAGAGCAACGACTCCAAAGAATAATAACACTGAAAAATAATGTTTCCAAAGAACAACAACTCTGAAGATCAACAACTCCAAAGAACAACAACTCCAAAGAACAACAACTCCGAAGAACAACAACTCCAAAGAACACAACTCAAAGAACAATGACTCCAAAGAACAACAACTTCAAAGAACGATAACTCCAAAGAAATTAAATAATTAGTGAATAAGAGAGAGAAAAAAAAAAAATAAATAAATAAAAAATATACCAAGATTGATTTCATATCAAAACTGCTTTTTACAAAAACACGAAGAAACATACAAAAAAAAAATATCAAAAAAAAGAAAAAAACCTACCACATTCAAATACTATAAGAATACCAAAGAAATACATAAAGCTTTCCAGAAAACACAAAGCTACCCAAAAAAAACAAAATAGAAAAAACTTGCAAGACCTCCTTTGGAAAAATGGGAAAAACGTACAAAACCACCTATGAAAACACAAAAAAATGTACAAAAAAAAAAAGAAAAGTAAAATAAACAAAAAAAAACAAACCAAACCAAAAAAAAACCCAACATGTTCAAATGCCACAAGATTACTGAAGAAATTTATCACAAGAATGCTGTCACTTTATTACAAAAATAGCATTACTTCACCACAAGAATGGCATCACTTTGCTGCAAGAATAACGTCAAAATACTAAAAAACACTGCCAAATCACTGCAAGAAAATACTAAAAAATGTATTAGTGTTAGTTGTAATAGGACCCCAAAGAACTTTGATACAACTCAGATCTGAGTTTGTATGATTTTAGCAGTATTTTAGTCAAATAGATGTATAAAATAGAGCAAAATTTGAAAATTTACTATATAAAAATGCAATGTTTGATAAATTTCTATACAAATTTTCTTTTTTAGAATTATCTGAGTTGTATCAGAGTTCTTTTGGGTCCTGTTGTAATGATAACAAAAAAAAAACATACTAAAAAAAATACAGTACTTATTTTTATGTAGATTTGTACAACCTACTTTCTCGGCAATAATAATTTACAAAAATGAAAGTACTTCTGTAAGGCAGATGAGAAACCACTCCACAATTCTTACATTCTAATGAATTTCTTGTAAGTGAAATAAAGTTTCTAAAGAAAATAAATAAAAAAATAAATAAATAAATATGAAAAAAAATAATAAGCAAAAAAAAATAAACATAAAAAAAAATGAACGTACTTCTGTAAGACAGGTGGGAAATCTTCACTCCACAATTCTTTTAATTCGCTTGGAGTCTTCTACATATAAAATAAATACAAAAAAAAATAAATAAAATATAAAGAAAAAAAAATTATAAATCAACAAACCGAAAAAGAAATATAAAAAAATATAATAAGTAAAAAAAATAAATATAAAAAAAAACAAACTAAAAGAATCACAAAAAAAAAAAAATCAAAACAAAAAAAACTAGATCCAGTATATTACATAATACAAGATACATCATAGAAAAGTGAAAATCTGTTTCGTGATTAATCCATTAATCGCTATATATCAGTTTTAACAAATATGATAAAAATGATTAATAGATATATAACGATTTATATTTACTTATGCTATATATCGATTATAGATACATATCGATATATAACTAGTTTATCGATATATTTTGTTAATTTTTAATTGATATATATTGATTAATTGATATATATCAATATTTATCTATATAAAAATTTCCTGATGAATAGAGAGCCAATATTGTCTTTAAATTGTAGGATAACAATAATTATTAAAAAAAAGAATATAAGAGTATAAGTAAAGCTAGTTCCTTAGAACACAAGTAAAAATTTAAGACTAAAATAGACATTTTTACTACTTTGCACAAAAAAAAAAAATTAAAAGTGTATTCTTTAGCCCTTATTAACTATAGATAACTTTGTCAAAAGCAATCACAAAGTGGCTAGAGAAAAAACTTTATTGAGTAATAATAGCATATTATACTAGTACCCTCTAGTTATTTTTTAAAAATTATATTAAAATAAAAAATAGTAAGACTACAGGACCCTTTCTTTATTTTGTAGAATTATTGTCTAACAATATACAAATAAATTTTTTTTTTAATTATACATTAAGGATCATAATTATTCTGATTACTACAAATACTATTACTCTTGAAAACCATTAAGAGTATAGTTGAGCTTATCTCTATATCCATAAAATATGAAATTGGTTTATCATCTAGTTTGAATAGAAAAAGAACCTAAGTTCCAGATAGTTATATTTTAAGAAAATTATTTTGGTAGAATAGTTATACAATATAAGCTTCACTTACAAGATTTAGAATAAGATGGTATTGGAAAGTCATAATAAAAGTCCTTTGGAGTATTGGTATTGTAGGCATTTTATTATTGTTCTTGGAGGCATTATTATTATTGGTCTTGAAAGTATTACTATCATTAGTTCTAGGGGTGGTGTCATTGGTTATGGTAATAGTACTATTATTAGTCTTGAAGGTAGTAGTATCATTAGTTTTGGGAGTAGTAGTAGTATTAGTATTGGGGGTAGTGTTATCATTAGTACTCATTTTTTGTTTCTAAACACAATCATCTTTATAGCCCCTATTGTATATAGTTTATTTTAAAAATAAAATACAATTAGATAAAAAAATATATATACAAGCAAAAAATATTATAACTCACCCTACAAGAAACAAAAAAATCGCATATTTTTATATCATTTATTTACTAGATCTAAAAAACCAACTAGCTGAAAAATAAATGATTTGTAAGTAACTTAGGGAGCTGCCATAAATCAGGTGATTTCCATCTCTTAAGAGGCTATTCCTACCAGGATCCCGGACATCTCTCAAATAGGTCATAACTGGATTTTGGCCATTTTAACCTAATTTGCTGAAAATAACAAAATCTATTTGTTTAAATAACTTTTGATCCAGTAATCAGAATTGAATGAACTTTTTTTTGTTAGATGCGCCTCACTGAGAGCTTCATTTTAAAAAAAAGTTCATTCAAATTGGACCACTGGATGCCAGGATAATTGCCAAAAACTGATTTTTTGCTTTTCAAATTTCGAGGAGTTTTTGCTGAAATGCGTAAGTATGACCTCTGTACTACATGTCCGGGTCCTCTCCTACCCGCCCACACCCGACACCTTATTAGCCAATCAAATTGCGCAAAAAATTTGTATATAAATTAATAAAAAATTTTAATATTATCTAACTTTTGATCTACTAAACCATTTTAGATAATTTAACTACCAAAATGATTCTCTCAAAAAGAGAATACTAACAAGCCTAAAATTATTAAAATCCAATTACTAGATCATAAGATCAATCTAGATTTATATAATATTATATAGTATTTATTAAAATATTATAATATTTATAGTAATACAAATCTATATTGATTTTACGATCTAGTTATTAGATTTTAGTTATTTTAGTCTTGTTAGAATCCTCTCTTTGAGAGGATCATTTTGGTAGTTAAATCATCCAAATTGGTCTAGTAGTTCAAAAGTTATTTGATATTAAATTTATATATAAATTTATAATTTTAATTAAAAAATTTTTTATAATTTTGGCCAGAATTTGATAATTCCGGCCAAAATTACACCTGATACTTTGGCTGACCCACCCACCAAAAAATCACCTGATTTCTGTCAGCTTCCTTATATGTAAATAACAAAATAAAACAAAATAAAGAAACTCTGTTCGGTTATAAGTTCTAAAAACTAATTTATATTTTGTCTTTTATAGCAAAATTAAAACCCTTTTGGTTTTAATAGTTGGTACTACAAAGTAAAAAAGACAACAATTTCAATAATTTGAAAATTCTAAATTTTCTATAATATATGAATTTGAATAAAGCTACTGATAAAGAATGTTATACTATTTCTCCTTATAGCATTTTTAAATCTTATTCGTGCTTGTCTATTGTGGTATCATATATAATAGAAAAAGATTCTAAGTATTATTCATTAGTATTATTAATAAAAATTAACTATGAGAACATTTTTCACTCTTTCTGATGATCCTTCATACTAAATTTTTCAAAAACATTGACCTACGAAAACTCTATAGTTAATATATCTATATATAACAAAACTTCACCAAGCTGCTATCAGGTACAAAGTCCATTCACTAGATGTTCTGCGTCCAGTATTTAAAATTGGCATGCACACGATGCACATGTGCACATATATATTTTTATGCGCATAAAATTTTAACAAGTTAAGTGCACAAATGTGCATCTAAAATTTTATAAAAATAATGCACAAAAAGTTATGTGCAACAAAAAATTTTAAATTTTTATGCACAAAAAATTATGTGCATGAGAGAACTTTAAACTTCAATACACAAAATATCTTAATAATATATATTAACGATATTAGTTATAATGATAATAATTTGTAATTTGCAAATCTACTACTTTTCTAATTTAAGCAATTACTATCGCTATTACTATAAATAATACAGTAATATATGAATAATCGATAATAAATGTTTGTAAGTAGACAGAAATGGATTAGGGTAGCTGTGCGATGCAGTCACACTAAAACCAGGAACGTACTAATTATGATATTACAGATCATTTTTATTTTAATTATTGGAGTTGATGCTGAATTGAGTATTTTTACAAAGCAAATTAGCTAATATTTTTGCACCTTTATTAGAAATCATATTGCTACTAAGATTCAAAGAGGTAATTGTAGTATTTTTACAAAGTGACTTGAAATAGATTTTACTCCTTCAATATTAATATAATTAAAGAGTGAATTTACATTTCATGGCAGCAAATATTATGAGGACATGTGTGATAAAAATATATGTGCATGAAAAAAATTTTTTTACATGCACACATGTGCAACAGGTTGGTTGTTTGTGCACTCAAAACCTTTCCAATTCTTGCACGCTGTGCATATAGTTTTAGATCTGAATTTTAAACACTGTCTGCGTCTGAAATAGAGTTGAAAAAGATTTGCAAACTTTTAAGCGAGACACCTTGGCAGGCTTTGGTACTATTGAGCAAAAATGTAGTAGAGAAACTCTGGAGCTTTGTCAAGTTCTATAGATATAAAATAGAAGTTAGATATGTTATTATATACAGCGTTACTTCTTCAAACTCCTTCAAGTTTGGTACTTTCCCCCGAGCTCCTTTGGTCTTTTCGAAATTTCAAAAAGTGAGCATTTTAGTTTACCTTCAAATGATCGGCAGTGTTTACTCCTTCCAAATTAGGGGACTGTTAAAGCCAGGTGCCTTTATATGTTTTTTTATTATTTAATTAAAATTAGAGTAAGGGTTAGTTAGGAGTTTGGGTTAGAATGTTTTATAGGTAAAATTGTCTTTCTAACATTTTTTATTAATGCTCCAAGACAGGTTTAGACACTCGTTTCTTGTATTTTTGGTGTTTTTCACTTTTTTTCTTTGTTTTTGTCTCATCAGGCTAATCTGTGATGATCAAAATTTACAATTTGATTGGCTATTAGTTTCATGATGGCACCTGGCTTTAACGGATCACCAAATTAGAATAATGAAATCGACGTCACAAGTGAGGTTCATTTTTGCATACATGATAAACAAAAAGGACATGTCAAAGGTCAGGAGGGATGACGTAATAAAATTTTTTTTTGAACATTCTATTAGGCGTATAGATTTTTTCTTTTTTTTTAATATACATATAGTATATAGTATGAGGCATTTCCTTGTACAATACTATATAATTTTACAGTCTTGCACAGGCATTAATAGTGCTATCATGTATTTTTTTCTTTTTGCTTTTTTCTTCTTTCTTTTCATTTTTATCTTTTTTATATCAAATTTGGTTTGTTGTTTAGGTAGTAGTTAGTATTTCCCCATTTTATTTTTCCTTTTATATTTTTTCTTATTTGTTATAGTTTTCTTGTAGTAGGTTCTTTCTACTAGAAAGGTTAGAAGAAAAAAGTCTAAAAAGAAGGCAATCTTGATCTAGTTAGCATGTGCCAGCCGGTGATAGGAGGGAACAGATTCTCAGTAAGTTGAGAATCCAAATTAAGGCAAAATTCTGCTAGACGGGTCGCACTTGGATAAAATCAGGTGAGCTTTCTGTTAGAGTAGAATGTATGTACAAACGCAGTCGTATAATAAAATCTACAGACACAAAGGGCAGGATTGCTGAATTTAAAAAAAAAAATTAACTATGAGAAATAATTTTGCAGGAAAGTATTACAATATACTTAAATTTGTATAACTTGTAAATTAGTAAAAGATAAAAATTAATAGATTTAACCATGATTAATATCTATAATTTATAAATAATATTTTAGATACAAAAAGCAGTTAATAGAATATAGTTGCATTAACATAGCACACATATATATTTACAAGTATTTTTGAAAACAAACCTGCACTTTGAATATTCATAGGCTAGTTATATACTTATTTTAAATTTGTAGATAAGCTGAAGTGCCAAATATATTAAAATTTCAGTTCCAAAAATCATGATGCATATTTATTATTACAGAAATGAAATCTATATTCTATACTTAACCTGATAGCCTTCTAAAACTTATTAATACTTGTTTATTATAATTTTTTTTAAAACTAACCCTAACCCAAAACCCATAACTCTAAAAAATGTACCTCAAAAAATTTAGTTTTCGAGATTTTATACTATTATTTCATTTTAATCTGGATTTCATTATGATCTGTCACATTTATTGAATATCCCACATAATGCTTTCTGTACTATATAACTGAACAATCAGTAGAATATGACATGGTTAGGATATACAAATATTTATAGCTTTTTCTTATTAGATAAAACTGCCCTTTGAAAACAAATATATTGTTATTAATAATAGGCTCTACATCAAATTTATACATAGTTCAAAACTAGATACTGTATTAATATATATATGGGGCCATTGCAGTAGAAAGGGCCGAAACTCGGAAATATATAATTTTGAGAAAATCATGTTTATTTTTTCGGACTGATCCGGGTCAATCAAAAATTATGCGATTTGATTGGTTGATCATATTGGGTAATCTCGTGACTTACAAGTCTTCTAAAAACTTTTTTTAAAATATCTTGATTTTTTATTATGCAAACTAATTTCCATTTGTAATTGAAAAGTATAGCCCACCTCAAGATTAATCCAAATCTTGAAAGAACTCAAATTTGATTGTTAGGGGAGTTTGGGCCCTTTCTACTGCAACGGCCCCATATAACCATATAATAATAGTAGAGCTAGTGCTAATTTAGATTATATAAATCCTAGAGGTTAGACCCGACCCGGATGCAAAATTGTCACCCGGGTCACCCATGTAATTTGAAATCAGATAATCCAGGTGAAAACGGGTTGTATATAAGGGTCCTGGAGTTGAGAGAAGTGAACCTCTTCAAACTGTGGATTATTGGGTGAACTAGTGAATTGACCCGTCTAAAAAATCTTCACCCGGGTCACCCGACGGGTGGACAATGAGCCACCCGGGTGGAAACGGGTCAGTCCAAAAAAAGGCACCACCCGGGTCACCCGACAGGTGACCCGACGGGTGACCCGTCAGGTCACCTGGGTCAATTAAAAAAAAATCTCAGATAGTTAATATGATTAGTGATTTGACCCAGGTGGGTTAACCTATAGTTGGTGGTAGAAGTAATTTTACAAATTAATACGGCTACGGCATTGCCGTAATTGCTATGAGCCGTAAAGCCGTAATGCTGTAATGCAGAATACTATCTGCTATAATACTGTTTATTAAAATTCTGTACTGCATTATGGTTTCCTTTAAATAATTTACTGTTAAATATTTTTCGAATTTGATTCTGTCGACTTCACAAATTTGCATATTTTGTATCGGGTCTCTGCCCGTGGGTGACCCGTGGGTTGACCCACGGGTCACCCGCGGGTTGACCCACCCGTTCTCACCCAGGCTGTTACAACTTGACCCGGGTCACCCACCCACCCGCGGGTGACCCGGGTGACACCCACCCGGGTCAAAACACTAGGGTGAACAGATCACAAGATCAAAGTGTGATTAATACGCATGCTAGTAATGATTACCGTGCATGTGAAAAATTGGAGCGTTCTGTCAACTATGCAAACAAAAACTATATGCGGTACTATATAAGAATTAATTTTTAAGATTTTATGATCAAAATAGTAATCAGATAATGACAGGGTTATTTATATTTAATTAATAGTAAAGAATGTCTTGTGGGCTTTCAAATGTCTAGAGCAAAATAGCTCTATTTTTCTCAATTATTTTAGCGTAATTGATTTTTAAAAGCCTTTATGATGAAGTTACATTATAAAACCTCATTACTCTTACCGTTATAACCAATCCCCTTCTATGATCTTAAACCCGATTTTGACTCAAGTTGTAAAATCTTAACCCGGGTAAACCGTTTTGACAAGAGTGACCCAGTTTACTACAACCCGGGTCTAAACTCTAATAAATCCCTTTAGATTATTGCTTTATTGTTTTTTGCTCTTTGCATTAGATTGTTTTGTGCGGACCCTAAATATCTCTAATATAGAGCTATCTTTAAAATTATATAAATTTGCTAAAAAACTGCTAAAAATTTAATTATTATATACAAATTTAGTCTAATTTGCTAAAAATTAAATCATTATATCTAGATTTATATAGGCTATAAAAGTATTGACAGATATTACATAATATCTTAAGGGAAGAGGGAGTATCTGGATATAATATATTTGTCTAGAGCATAGCGACAGACTCATACTTTTACGCCCTTTGATGACCATAACTACGTTATTGATACATTTTTAATAAAAATATCAAAAACGTAGTTGTTGCATTTTCTGGATATAATGCCACGTGTCTATATTTGCACATTTAGTGCAACAACAACACAGGTTTTACACGTTTGTATCGTGACTGATTCGAATCATTTACCTGGGTAACTAATTTCATCACCAAAATTTGTACAGTAATTACTATCGATTTTTATCATTATTGGATAGTAATCGATTTAAATCCCCCTGACGAGGACTATCAATTAAAATAGTAATCGATAATAATTGGTAATAATCGATAAATATCAGATTAAAATTCAGGAATAACAATACTATTATACTGTATACTTATTTTTAAACGTTTTACAGATTTTCGCATGTTTTCGCATATTTTCACAAGGTTTTACAATTTAATATAAAATTTTATATTTTTTATTTATTATTATTATTAAACATTATATTTAATTAAAAATATATTTTAATCAATATTATATATTTTATTATATATTATTATACATTTTTTACGAAAAAATGAAAAAATGACAAAAAAAAATAAAAACAAAAAAAACTAAACCCAAAAAAATATTGAAAAAAACAACCCGAAAAAAATAGTAATATTTTGAACCCTTTCGCACTTCATCGCATAATGCTAGCTCTATATACTTATTTTTTTCATCCTGCAGTTAGCTATTATTTCTTTTCTTCTTTGTTTTAACTATAATATTTGCTTATATTTGCTAATATTCGCTCATATTCGCTACTTCCTAAAATAAAAAAATTGCTAAAAAAAAACGAAAATGAAAAAATAGTAATATTTTAAACTACTTTCACACTTCGTCGCATAATACTAGCTCTATACACTTATTTTTCTTACCCTGTAGTTAGCTATTATTTCTCT
>QKWP01001119.1:105734-120112 GCA_003550325.1 Gigaspora rosea
GAAAAATTTTCATTGTTTAAATCTATTGCTAAGACTAAGAACTCAGACATATATAAAAGTTAACTTAAATACTTATCTGCAGCCTAAACCAAGAATATTGTATATTTAATAAATTAAAATATTATATAATAATAATAATAAATAAAAAAAAATTTTATAATTAAATTGTGAAAACTTGCGAAAATCTGTAAAATGTTCAAAAAGCATGATTATGTGAATATAATAATTATTAATTGATATCACTATTGATAATAATCGATTAACCGGATATATATCGATTACTATCACTATCGATAGAAATCGATAGGAGTGTTGATAATTGATATATATCTTACCGGTTAGTAATCAATATATATCTATATATAAAATTTGCCGATGATATCTTCTTTATCTTGCATGCATCTTGCACATAGATAGTTTTTATTCTTATTGGGATTTCTAATATATAAGTTAACGTAATTTGGGAGTTCATTAGTTATTAGGTCTATTTTAAAATTTTATATTCTTGACTGTATTGGGTCAGTACCTATGCTCAAAGGTATTTCTGTGTGTAATAAGTATGTTATCATCACATTTCAATTAATTTTTGGTATGGTCTCCTTCCAATATCTTATTTGATTTTGTTCCATCCAATTTGTCATATTTTCTGCTCTAATTATTTGTTTTATTAGTTTTTATTGCAGAATAGTATTACTTGATGATAGTACAACAGGACAGTGTTATCATGGAACACAGAAGCAGACAGCAGACAGTTTAGGATGGGATATCTGTGACATGTCTGCCCAGAATTTTTTTTGTCCCAGATATTTGGCGAATTAACACATAATCACTAACCAATAAAATTTGTTGTATTCATCATTGATTATTATTATTTTTTACAAAATGCAAACCATTGGGTCTGTATAATTTCGCAAATTTGATAGTTTTACCCTTAGTGGACATGTCCTGAACATAGTACGGACAAAGTTAAAAATTAGTGGAACATTGTCTGTGAACAATATCGTATTGGGATATTATTGCGTACATGTCCTTGACATCCTGTTCCGGACTGTTGTGTCCCTGTAAAATTGGCAGGACAATATCTGTGTACAATATTGTGACAGGGTGTAGTAGTTGCTAGTTAATTTTTGTTGGTTGTTTAGCACATAAAAATACACCTACAATAAAAATTTGGTGTCATTTGAATAACTTTTTATTAGTATGTTTTTCAATTTTTCAAAAAACTCAATATCTCGAAAATAAGCAACTTCTCATTTTTTCGTATAATTTTTTGGCCAAAAGAGGTTGCTTATTTTTGGGAATATACAGTATTTACAACAATACTCCTTTTTTTTATAGCTCTACTGAATCTATAGAATGCATATGACACAAGATTCAAACTAGTATTATTAATGTTGCTCTCAAAACTATCACCAACAAAAAGTTTACAGTTCAAAATTTTTATTATGCTTTTACTTTCAAAGCTATAGAACTACACAAGAACCTCAAAATTATTAGAAATATTATGCAACAAATCAATAATTCACTATCATACAACCAACCTATACCTACTATAGTCTTTGTCTATACAGTATAGCTAAAATCAATATTTAAGATTTTATTAAAAAAATAAATTTATAAAAAAGTTGTAAGCAAATTTGGTTGCAAAACAATTTAAGAAATAATATTTTTAATAATTTTATTATAAATAAAATTATACAAATACTATAATTTTTTGATTTTATTAATTGATTCTAATTATATACTCTAAGTAAATATGTATAGCACTAAAAAATATATGGGTTTGTATTATTTCGCCGACAATTACTTCACCGGCATAACATTTTACTGACAAATACTCACTGACAAGTTCATTTACCGACAGTTTGTTTCACTGAAGTTCATTTCACCAACAAGTTTTTTTTCAAAAAGCACTCTAACTTTAGCCCTAATTCTACCTAATTCTACCCTGACCTTAATGACAATGACCAAAATTACTTTGTTGGTGAAATGAGCTTCAGTGAAATAAACTGTCAGTAAAATGAACGTGTTGGTGAATAATTGTCGGTGAAGTGATTGTCGATTAATTGATTGCCACCCAAAATATATATATACTATATGTTTCTAAAAATAAGCTACTTGTTTTGAATGATTTTAAAAACAAAAATCAGAAAGTAACTTATTTTTAGATATAATTAATTATTGGTTAATCACTAATAGTTGTTATATAGTAAGATCTAAATTCTACTATAAAAATTTAATATTATTAATCAAATAAATTTTTTTAAAAGATCAAAATACAGTCAGACCTTCCTATAGTCACACTCCATATAATTACACCTCTATTTAAGCACCCTATTTTGTGCGATGGACTCAAACATAGTAAAAAAACCTCATTATAGTCACAAATCGCTTATAATCACTATCATCATGAAAATTTGTTTTTTTAACAATTTTATTAATAAAAAACCCTCATTATAGTCACTAATTTTTAACTAAATATGGATTATAAAATCTGATTGGCCAATTTTCATATTCATGTATATTTAAAATTATTTATTAAAGCTTCTTAAAGGTTTGATAGCAAATAACTTTGGATTCAATGATCCAATTTAGATATGATTCTAATGAGCCCAAAATCGGTAAAATCGAATCACACGCTCCTGAGATCGGTAAGAATTTGTATCACTTTACATGTTTAAGAATTGATTAAATTTAAACATCTGAGTGAAAAATCCTTAATAATCTTAGCATTTGTAATTAAATTTGGATGATTTTGAACTCTTTAAAATCATCTCATTGAGTCAATTATTCTAGTAGTTGTTTTATCCAAATTGGGCTACTGGATTAAATTTTTTAATAGTATTTTAAACATGCACAAATATATTACTTATTGGCCTTTGATTACATGACCATAATAAGGTATTTTATTTATAATCACACCTCTTTACAATTACCAAAATAGGATGCGATGGACTTGGTGATTATAGAGAGGGACAACTGTACATATATGCTAAAATTTATATCAAAATTGGATTACTTAAGGACCCCAGACATCTAGTATAGAGGTCATACTTGAAATTTTGGAGCAAAAACACCTAAAATTTGAAAAGCAAAAAACAGTTTTTGGCAATTATCTTGGCATCCAGTGGTCCAATTTGAATGAACTTTTTTTTTAAAATGAAGCTCTCAGTGAGGCGCATCTAACAAAAAAAAGCTTATTTAATTCTGATTACTAGATTAGAAGTTATTAAAGTAAATAGATTTTGTCGTTTAGAGCAAATTAGATCAAAATTGGCCAAAATCTAGTTATGACCTATATGAAAGATGTCCGGGTCCTATTACTTATAATTATCAAATATTTAATTAAGTTAAATGAATAGATTTTTTAAAAAATTTTAATTTTTTTTTATTAATATAAAAATTAAAAGCCAAATAATAAAAAGCTCTCAGATTTTGATAAAAAATTTTAAAATATATATATTTTGATGCTCCAAACAAGTTTACTTAAGTGGCTTTAATTGATTTATATAATAAACTTTGAACTTTACTATATCACAACCATTTTTGAACATTGAGTAGCTTATTTTTGAAGGTAGCTTATTTTTAGCAATAATAGTAATATTCAAACTCAGTCAGATAGGTTAAACTTTAGACTTAGACTCAAACTTAACTAAAAGTTTATAATACAAAAGTTTGAGTCTGGCTTAATTATCAGACCAGACTTAAACTTAACAAAAGTCTAGTTGGTTTCAGATTTGTAGAAGCACTAATAAGAACCAAAAATTAATTCTATATAGCCTAATAATAAATATTTAATATTTTGTAAAAAAAAACCAATTTTTTTAACTATGCAAAATAATTTTTTTATTTTCAAATACCAATTTTAGAGCATAGAATTTATTCCAGTTTACAATCATAAATTATACTTGGATAAGAATACAACTAGCTATACATATATTTTTAAAATCTATTTAAATAGTTTCTCTAAGGTTCTACATATTTACTTGTTTCTATAAGTAATCAAATTTATAAAAAAATTTTTTTATTAATTGCAAGATCAAGTATGATCTTTGTATAATATAAAATTAAAGAATTTTTTAAAAAATAACTAATAACCAAAATTTTTTAAGAATCGCTTTCTATGCTCTAACAAAATTTTTTTTTTTTTTTTTTTAAAAGAGAGGTCTATCCTCTAATTCTTTATTAAGATTTTGTAGATTATACATATTTGATTACATGTAGGAATTACTAATCTAAAGAAAAGTAGAGGTAAGAGCTAGGGTTTACTCTCGACCTTATTCTTTACTAGAATGGCCGTAGACCTCTAGTTTTCAGAAAGGATGTTGTTAATGGAGAAGTTATTGGTGATAATGTATTTGTCGATTTTTTGTTTAATAAAGAATGGTGTGGGTGGAAGGGTTTTAGTTATGGTTGGTGGTGTTAATGGAGGGGGAGGAGGGACCGCTTCCGAATGTCGAGACATTCTGGAAGGTATCCAAATCTCCTTATATATGAATTCAGCTATTCGGTGATGCAGTAGTGGGGAAAGTTTCTTCTTATGGTGTCGGGATTTGAAGGGAGCAAGAGTGCGTTCTGTAATGATACCAATAGGAATTTTCTTGTTGATGTGTAGGAATGTGTAGTTAGAAATGAATTCTTCGGGATTTTCAAGTGGTAATTTCTTTTCTTCTGCATTTTTAAGTAGGATTCTTCTAAGTTCTGTATTGAAAGTAAAGGAGTTAGAAACACAGGTTAGTAGATGAGAGTAGTCTTCTGAGGTGGAGTAACATCTGAGGCAATAGTGGTTTGGATATTTGTTGGGATTACGGAGATGTAGAAGAAGGTGGGTAGGGAGTTCTTCGGCTATTAATTTAATTTTGAAGTTCTTGATGTTGGATAGAGCAGGATTAGTATAGAGTGCTTTAGGTTTATCGTTAAGAATCAGTGGTTCAAGGGTGATGTCCCAGTCAATGTTTTCCAGGTGGGATTCCCACATCTGGATTCTTTGTTGATTATGCCAGAGGATGTCGTTTGTTATTTTATGTATTCGTTTTAGTAGTGTTTTGATCGGGTGAATAGTGGGTATATCGTTAATTAGTGTCGAAAATCGGTTGTATAGGAATTTTTGGGGTAATGTCAAGAGGGTATGGAGGAAGTAGGTCAGAGATTTTTAGGTCTGGGTTATATGAAATTTCCAGTTTCCTTTCTGTTAGCATTGATATTAGAATACGTTGTAAGTGTGAGAAGTCTGATCGGTCGAGTTTTAGCTGTGAGGTGCGATGTATGTCTATTGTATGTTCCACGAGGTTTTTGAATGGTAGGTTGTTAGTTGTTATGCTCAGTTTGGCTGTATTGTCTATCATAGTAGAGATGAAGGTAAGTAGTGTTATTAGTGCATTTGTTTTGGATAGCCAGTATTTGTTCAAGATGCTAATTGTGGATCCGCTATGTTGTAATGTGCAGAAAGCCACTATTTTTTGTCGGCAGTCTGGTTGTGGTTTTTGTTGATTGAGATATTCAACGAGATTAATTTCTTCTTAAAGTTGGAGGATACGAGTGATTTCTATTTTTCTATAGGTGGTGTCTGGAAGGCTGAAAGGGGTCTGGATAGAGATTTATCGCGTGTGGTAACTTTGGTTGGAGGGGATAGGTGTCGAAGGGCTTCTATTATATTGCTAATATTCATGTGTATTTGGAGTTTGCAGTCTATTTGGAGGTTGTGTATGAAGCGTTTATCGACAGTAAAGTAGCAGCGGAAGGTTTTTAATTTTTTGTTTTTTAGTTCACATCCGGGACAGGTTCAACAGATTTCATGTCACTAGACTTATTGTAGTGTCTGGCTTTTAGTGTATTAGTATTTTGGTTAAATATTTTTGCGATTTCTCCTTTAGAGATGATTATCCATCCTTTTTTGTCGGGGGTCTATTTAGGGGAGCTGAAGGGGTTGAATTTTGTGATATTGAGTGTGGGAGTTGCATGGGAGATGATAAGGTCTTGTATGAGTCGGAACTATTTCGGAATTCTTCCTTGAGGGATTTTCTTGATATTGTGATGGAAGTTTTTCCATTCTACCAACTTCTGGTTTCTGAAGTCCATGAATTGTTCGATGCATGAGATCCCATGTAAGTTCAGGGTTTTTTTTAAGTGTGTGCATTTATGGTGGGAGAGAAGGATTGGGTTAATCGAGGTGCCTAGAAGGTTAGTTGTAATGGGCCAATTATTTAGTGGTTTTAGGAATTTTATATTGAGTTGGTGTGTTGCCCATAGGGCTTGGCAGGTATGTGTGAGGTATTGTGAATGTGGAAGAGCGAGCCATTCTTCTAGAATAGATTCATTAGTGTGCGCCGAGTTTTGAATTTGTTGAAGTCTTATCTTAAGATAGGACTTATCGAAGTCAGGGTGGTTTAGACCTTTTTGGAGGTTGGAGATAAGGGTGGATAGTTGTGCTTGTGATATGTCCGTGAGGGTGTAAATGTTCGTGCAGTATAGAAAGGAGTTTGGTAAACTTTTAGCAATCTTTGCTTTTTGTCGTATGATTTTGATTATTAATTGGTTAATCTGTTTTAGCTATGAAGGATTCAGGTACGAGGAGAGGATACGTATTGGAAATGAGGTAGGATAACGTGATTGTACATATAGATGGCTTGTTTTTCAGTTATGCATGCGAGTTGGAGTTTTTTCAGGTTCGTAGTAATTTCAGCCGTAATTAATTTTTGTATGTGGGTAGGACCCTGAAATATACATAGATAGGTCAGGTATAAGTTTGCTTATTTTTGAGATTTTTATGCAGATCTTTTCTATTTATAGTAAGTTTTTTGCTTATTTTTGAAGTTTTTTCCACAGATCTTTCCTTTTTTAATAACCCTATAATTAACCTGACCTATCTATGTATTTTCGGGGTCCTATGTGGGTGTGTGTTTTTCCTGTTGTAAACCATGTACCTAAGTATTTCAAGGAAGTGTTAGGTGGTAGATCAGTGATTATCGTATTGTCGAAATTGATGTTGGGTGTGGGGGTTGGGGAGTTGGAGATTAAAAATGATTTAGTAGGGTTGACTTTGATGTTATTAAGCTTGTAGAAGCTCGAGGTGGTGATCAAAATGTCCATGAGGGTTTGTTTATTAGGGGCGATCCAGAGGGAGTCGTCCATGTAGGCCATGATGAAGGTGTGGATTTGTTTAGGAGGCTGGGATGGGATTGTAGATGAGTAGCCGTGGAAGCGTTTATGTATGGTAGTGATAAGTGGATCGTAATATATTTTCCATAGTAGCGGTAAGAAGGTCTCACCCTGGTCGATTCTATCTAGTACAGCATATGGTGAGGTGAGGCCTCGTTCTGTAATTACTTGATTTGTGCGATTGGTTAGTAGATGGCTGAGAAGATCAATTATGTTTTGAGGAATTTTAATTCTGTGAAGAGCTTTCCCCAGTGTGTTGACATTGACGGAGTCAAATACCTTGGACATGTCTTGGGAAAGGGCCCAGATTTCTTTGTTATTAGTAATAGCGTCTTCTAGAATGTGTGTTAATTGCGATACAGGTTGAATAGTCGATTGGAAAGGAAATGCGGCAAAGTTCATAGGTGATAATATTTTGTAGCGCATTATGATTTTGGTCATTCGGTTGTTTAGAATTTTCGTAAAAATTTTTCGGGTGTGGTCAATGAGGGTGATAGGTCTAGTGGTATTGAGGTCGTAGTTGTATTTTGGTTTTTTGGGTATGGGCCATATATTTGCTCGGAGCCATTGCTTTGGAGTGCGGTTCAGTTTTAGGCAACTGTTGAAGATCTTTTGAAGTATCTTTATTGCGGCGACCGGGAGGTGTTGTAAAACTTCATTTGGAATTGCTGAGGGTCCAGTAGCTTTGTTTTTTGGTGCGCTATCGATTATAGATTGGATTTTATCAAGAGAGATGGGGAGAGTTAGTGGTTCATATATAGAGGGGTCTATGTTCGCTAGAGGAAGGTAGGCTTCCTCCTAGTCCTTTTCCATTTCCTTGTTGGGCAGATTTGACTTGGTCCAGTTCTCAAAGTGTTTGCGAATGTGTCTAAGACTTCCTGTTTTTCAGTTAATATTTGGTTGGTAAGAATTATTCTATCTGTCCTAACTGGGTCTGATCTGCGTTTTAGAATACTGTCTAACATTCTAGAGGTGTTGTCTTTGAAGTCATTGTAGCGATGATTAACATAGAAGTTTATTTTATCATTTTGTTCTTGTAGTTTTTCCAAATTCCGGGCGGTCCAAATAGTGTGTTTAATTTGTTTGAGTTGTTGGATCGTTTGTGGGAGGAGGGAGTCTAGGTCAGCTGATGTGAGAGGGGTGATTTTCGTGTTTGAAAGTTTTGCTGTTGTAGAAAGTAATTTGTTACATCGATCGAGCGATTCAGGTGAGGGTTGTGTAGTCAGAAGTCTGAGACATTTGTTCATCGATTTTAGTACAAGGTGTAAGTGGGTGGCTTTGAGGGATAGAGCGTAGAAGTTCTTAGGAGTCGTAAAGGTGAAAGGGATAAGTTTATTCATAGTATTTTTGACCAGGGCTGTCCAGATGTTCCTACATCTGTCTAATTCTTTTGTATCCCATTCAGTTTCCTGCCAGAGTAGTTTTTGTCTGATTCTTTTATCAATTTCTGCCGCAAATTCTTCCCAGTCTTTTGTAGTTATTTTCGTATACTGATATATTTTCCGTTTACGCTTTTTGTTTCGATAATGATTTTGTTTTGTTATGTTGATGTGCCAGGTGGTAGAGATAATATTGTGGTCACTTCCGAAAATGTAGCTGGCGTCAGTGATTGTAGGTTTATCTATCTTCGTAATTATATCAGAGTTGCACCACAAGTCGTCGATTTGACTAGTTGAGTTGGGTCCTTTCTACGTGGGTGTTGTAATATTGTAAAACGATAAGAGGCTGGTAGCGTTGGCAGCGTTTAAGTTGTTGAAGAGCGGAAATTTTTTATCTCTGAACTGATTATCGTTTAGGTCTCCCAGTAGAATTATATTCCAGTTCCTGTTTTTTGCTTCTAGAAACCAGGTGAAGATTTTTTCTTGTGTGTGTTTATTGAGGTGGGTGTGATTCGAGTTTGATGGTAGATATGTAGAAATTATGCGGGTTTTGTTGGCAGGAAAATAGAAGTCTATGTATATGGTAGTACCGGGTAGAGTGCGGATGTCGTGAATGTACGGTTGTAGCTGGTTACAGATCATTAGTACCATGCCAAAACTGGAGTCCTTCTGCTTGGCTGTGTACGGTTCGAAATTGGAAGAATAAAAGAAGTATAAGGAATTAGTAAGGTTTAGAGTACGTGAGTCCGTGAGTTTGGTCTCCGTTAAGGATATAATGTGTAGGTTAGATTCGGCATAGTATTCAATCCAACTTTGTGCTTTTTCTAGTCTTGTCAATCCTCTGATGTTGTGTGTGGCAATGTTTATCCCGTCCTCAATTAGGAGTGTTGGTTCATTTGTTATGGTTTGTAGTAAATTATGATCGGGTGTTGGTTCACTTGTTATAGCATGTGGTAGATTAGAATCGAGCGGTTGCGCTATCGTTTGAGTTTCAGTGGTTTCCTTAGACATCATCATAAGGGGAGTAACAAAAATCAGGTGATTTTTTAGGGGGGGAGGGGGGTAAAAAAAGTTGAAATTATATATAAGAACCTGACTATTTATATATTGAAGAAGAAGGAGGGGGGTAGGCCTCTGATAAAAAATAATCAGGTGATTTATGACACTGCCCTAATCATATAAGTCCTATTCGGGTTTTGGTCGGTCGAGTAGTGCAAATAGGTAGGGTGGAGTAGTGCGGAAGTCGAAGTATTCATGGAGTAGGTCTACTGTAGCGATCACTTTCTTATAGTCAGTTATTGGCAGGTCGATAGATAACTCGGGTAGTGTGTTGGCAATTGATTCTTGGAGTGATTGGAGGTCAGCGGGTAATTTTAGTTTGTTATTAAGAGATTGGTGATGTTCCTTTTTAGGGATTCTAATCCATGTTTGTGGTATTTGGCGGAAGAAGTAGAATTTCTGTAATTTCCTAGCGGTTGATACTAGTTCTCTAGGGTCTGTGATGGGTATATTCAATTTGATTTGTTGAATCTTCCTGAAGTCCCATAGGAGTTCAGGTTTCTGCGTGAAGTTAATTTCTGTGTACTCAATCGGAAGTGGTTCAGGAATATAGTATTCGTCTTCCATTTCGGCGATAAATTTTTGTACTGTAGAAAGGTCAGTGAGAAGAAAGGAGTATTTGTTTAGTTTTAGTTCTGATGGCTCCTTAGGTAAGCGTCGCCTTCGACAGATGTAGTCATTGGGAAGTCTTTTAAAATAATAATATTCTTTTAAAATTTCAATATGTCGTCTGAATTCAGTTTCGTTCTTAGCTACAAAAGGAAACAGGTGTTGGATGTTTTTATTCAGTTCTTGTAGAGTTACGGGAAGAAGTGGCTTGTTTTCCGCTACAGGTAGGTCAAAATATGAGGGTGGTAATTCTTTGAATATATAGTAATTGCGCAATTCCCTACAGTATTCTGAGAGAGAGCGAAATTCATCGTAGTCAGTAATTGGGAAGTGGTTAGTTATTTCAGAGGTTAGGTCTGCTGGATAAGCCGGTAACAGTATGCGCATGTGCAGAAAGTACGATTTCAGAAGATGTTAGAAGAAGAAAATTAGACGTAGTGTGCTAACTATCTGTCGCGTGTTGTAATGGTCGTCTATTGGTAATTGGAAGGGTAAGATTGTACGGATATCTTCTGGAATATCTTCTGGTATATCAGGGAGAGGAGTAATTGCCTCATTGATAACGCTATTTATAGTTTCACAGGCTGCCCCGAAGTCAACATGTTTCTCAAGTTTGCCAAAGCCCCAAAGGTAGAACAACCAGCTGGTGATTTCGTGACTATTTAGTTCAAGAAAGTCAAGATTTTTCAAGAAGTCAATTGCAAATTTTTGTCTGAGACTGAAAAAAATTTGGTCACAGTTGGTTTTGTTGGTCATAGGTATATTGTGTAGCCTTTTATATCGGTCTGTAGACTTGCTCAAGAGTGTAGTAAATTCAATTTGGTGGGGGCTTGAGCCGCGATTGTCCTGGTAAAAGAACAGAAAAATGCAGTATCCTTATACCAAATTTTCGCATTAATAGCTATAGGAATTCAGATATCGGTTGGTATAGTGTCCAATTTATATCTCGTAAATTCCATGAGATTCTTCTTTGAGTATAGGATCTTTGTAATTTTATCTATGCTCCAGGTTTCCTCATCGAAGTTATCTAGTCTCTGGTCTTGCCTTTGATTAAGTAATTCGTTTTGCACTTGCTCTTTCCATTCGTTTAGGCTTCTGCGGTCAGTTTTCTGGTTAGTAGAAGGGACTTTTTTTCCTGATGCTACCGCACTGTAGGTGAGTCTAGGGGTTGTATTTAGTTCTAATTTTTGCATATCGTTGGTCTTTGAGGATGTTGTTTCGATATGGTCCGATTCAATAGTAAAGTCTGAAACTATTTCTATGTCTATGTCCTGCTGTTTATTTGTGAAGTTAGCCGGTGGGCATCGTTTATTGATTTCAACAGTATCAATATCGAAGTTGGAGAAGTCTTTTTCAGAAAATATATAGTGAGGTGGGTCGTTCTGTGAGGTTGTTGAGGTCGCTGCACCGGTTAAAGTCGTATTTGATTCTGGTTGTTGGTTCGGGGCCTGTGATCCCACAGCCGGTCGATCGATTTGGGTTGTTGTTGTGGTCTCGTGACATACATAGAGGTTATCGTGGGAAAAAGTAATAGGTACTGATGCGGGTTCTGGGAAATTGTAGAGTTTGTTTTGATCGGAGGGTGAACTAACATCATAGATGAATTTTTCGGGGTCAACAAGGATTTGCCAGAAACATCTAAATTTTCTTTGACACTTTTATTGGAGGGTGTAGTTCCTGGCTGTATTGCAACGAGTGGAGTCTCAGCTTTTGATTTTTTTGTTGCTTGTTCCGTGTTGTAGTCGTCTATTTCCATAGAAGTATGGATGTCATTCTCTTTTTGTGTATCCATGTTGGTGGTACTAGAATCTTGTGTTGCCGACATAGTCGGCAACAGTTTTATAGCAGTAGAAGGTGTACAGGTAGTTCGACTTCGACTTCGCTTTATATTGAACGTTGTAGAGAGAAGCCCAGAAAATTCTGTCTAGTTAATACTTAATAGACTTAGTATTGTACGTAGGATACTCTTTTCTGTGGTAAATTTTTTCTCCGATTGTTGTTTTTTGGGATTTTCAGGGGTGTACGAGAAAGAGTTTTTTTTTCTTAACAGAAAATTTCTTTTTATAATATGCATTATTCTAACTATAATACTAATTCTAATATATAGACTAGCTTTACATACTATTAGTAAAAAAATAACAATAAATAAATATTTACTATTGTATATTATTTGTATTACTTGTAGAATAAATAAATACAAGTTCTAAACTAGCTGCTATATCTGCAACCAAACTATAAGAACTATTTATTTAAATTATCTAATTTTCTGTTTTTTGACTGATATTAACCACTATTAGCATATATTTAGAGTTAGTTTTGACTTTTTTGATTCTGTTTTCTTTGGTTTTTAGAACTTCTTCAATGTACCCAAAAGTACAATCTAGCAATGGGAAACTTAGTAGAGTAGTATATATTCCACACAGGAATTTATTTATATCTGATAATTACACTACATCAGGAAAATTTTTAAGGTGCAGATCTGCGCAGATTTTTAAAACCTGATAATAATCAAAAATCTGCGAAGATCTGCAACCCCACAATTATAGTTGAAGAAAAATTTTTAACAAATTCTGCGCAGATTTTAGAAATATATAAATCTGCGCAAATTTTTATTAAATAATAAAAAGTGTAATAACCTGAATTAAGCTTAATTCGGGCCAAAATTTATAGTAAATTTATATTAATTTTTTACTATATTTATATATATCTGATATATTTATTTAAATTTATTTAATAATAATATATATTTATTACATTAAAAAAATATATTTGAATATTTATTAACAAGGTAATTTATAAATATTTTATTACAAATATATAATATAATAATAATACATGTAAAAAAAACTAAATAAAAAGCGAATAAAAATAAATAACTATATACTAGCTAAATTTTCATACATTGAAAGAATACATTATACTAAATCCCATACCAACTATTATATTACGCCACTATTACGCCCCATCCTAACTATAGTGCTACTAACTATGATATCATGCTACATCCCGAACTATCGTACGTTCTACTATCATGCTATACTATCGTACTACGTTTTATAATAACAATCGTTCATTCTAAAGAAAAAAAAACCGTAGTACTGTATATAAATATATATAAAAAAAAAGAGAAAACTATTGTAAACCAGATACTAACTATCGTGCTCTATCCATTATATTTATTGTGCTATATTCTGTACTATGTTCGTTTCATTCTAAAGAAAAAGACGTTAGTACTATAATAAAAAAAAAAGAATACTATCATATACTAGCCTTATGTTCATCCTTTAAAACTCCAATTCTATAACAATAACAATATCCAACACACGATAGCACCTACGAATGAACCAAATGGAACTATCCAAATGACGAAAACTACATTCACAAAATAACCTAAATGGCGACAACACCTAAATCGACGAGTTTACACCAAGGCTCCAATAACACGACAACAACACCTAAATCGACGAGTTTACACCAAGGCTCCAATAACACAACAACAACAAAACTAGCAACGACGATATTTTCCAAACAAGACACGACACCAACGACGGTTTCAATGACGCATTCTCGGTGTCCAATTTTAGCACTCCAGCGAAGAACAAGCCTAAAATAAAAGAAAAGAAGTGAATAATAATAAATAAATAAATAAACAAATAAAAAAGAAACTAAAACTTATCTTAAGTGTATCCCCGGGCTCCAACGATGTTGATGACTTTTAAATACTATAACAAAAAAAATTAAAAAAATATTTATACAGTACAGCAGAATGATCGCCAATCTGAAAAATGATTAGCTGATCATATTAATCTAATACGTAATAATAAAAAAAAATTAAATAAAAATAAAAAAGTAAAAATAATTAAATATAAAAAAGTAAAAATAATTAAATATAAAAAAGTAAAAATAATTAAATATAAAAAATAAGAAAAAAACGAATAAATAAAATTTAATTTAAAAAAAAAATGTGAAATTATTTTAAAAAACGAAAAAAACATATACGTTATATAATAATAAAAAAAAAAGACATAAAAAAAATAAATTATTTAAAAATAAATTAAAAATTAAAAAAAACGTCAAAATTAAAAAAAAATAAAAAATAAATAAAAAAAATTAATAATAAAAAAAAATAACCAAAAAAATAAAAAAAAATAAAAGTTAATAAAATAAAAAATC
>QKWP01001119.1:121026-166742 GCA_003550325.1 Gigaspora rosea
AAATAATAATAAAAAATATATAAAAAGATGTCTCAAAACCTACTTTATTTGGTATAAAAAAATTGTAAATAAATAGCTTATATATAAAAACTTTTATATGTAGACAATGAAAATTTTTAGTAGTCATGTATCTACATTTTTGCACCGGCCCATAAATATTAAACCGTTTATTAATAATAATAATAAAATTAATGTATAAAAATAATAAAAAAAAAAGTGTACATGTACGTACATGCATGGGAATAAAAGTAAATTTCAGTTATCCCTTATTATAGGAATAACCGGAAATTTACTTTTATTCCCACTATCGGTTTTATTCAAATTTTAAAAAATGATAAAAATAAAAATAAAAAAATAAAAAAAACGTGTTTTTTTATTTATCGTTTTGTTTTGTTTATTGTTTTTCTCATTGTGTTCTTACTGGCAGGTAAGTATAGTAGTTATAATTTTGGAGATTATCGCAGATTATAATAGGCGGTGCCTATTATAATCTGCGAAGATTATACTTTTTAAAAATTTGCACAGATTTTAGTCAAAAAATCTGCGAATAACTGCAAAAATCTAAATTTTGAAGATCTTTGCAATTTTTTAAACAAGATTCTGCACTGATTTGATAAACTTAAAGATCACTGCAGATTATTAATGTTTTTAATTTCCCGATGTATAGCATTGACTAGTACTTGCAATTAGAAGTACTCTAAACTGCTACTATTATCTACTTTTGCTTTTGTAAGGTTTATTTTGATTATAGCACCTAACTCTACTTTCTTTCTAATTCTTATACTAATTCTTTTCAATCTTTTAAAACATTTAGTCCAGATAAATTGATTTGCTCTAGTATTAGATACCTTATAGTTTTTTTTTGTTCCTATTTCAAAGTACATATATTCTTTTTATTCTAGTGTGGCCCTAATAGCCAGATTGGTTGATTCCTTTTCTTCTTGGTGTCTTGTTATCTAGTTCTTTGATATCTAGTTTTAAAGTTCTGGTTTTAGTAGTACTACCAAAGATTTTTACTACCTTTTAATCAGAACTTGCCAAATGGGTTTTTATTCTTTAGTTTCTTGAATTTGTCTATGTGATCTTATACAACTATATCTAAAACTTCTATTCTGAATGGTAGAACCAAAACTACATATTATATATCTACCAAATATAATTATTACTAAGGTAAACAAACAAAAATATTAAAAATTTAAAAATTTTTAAAACTAAATAGATGCACAGTCTAACCTTTCTATAGTCATATCCTATATAGTCACACCTCTATATAAGCACACAGTTTAGTAATATGAGTCGACTAGGGTTCATGGCATGGTAAAAAAATTTGGCATGCTGTAAGGCATGCTAAATTCTAGTTTTGATACCATAGGCATGCCATGGCATGCTATATAAGGATTCGGTTAGATATATGATCTACATACAGCATAAATAATGTACGTACTGTACGTATGTACAGTATCAAAAAATTCGCTTTAGATAAGATATTTATTAAGATGATTCAGTAATTCATTATTCGACAAACTCATATCATATAATCATGAATGTATTTCTTTCCGTTATTTTTTCATGTATTATGAAATAACCACATTTACTTGAATTAAAGCTCAGCTGACAACTCCCTACCAATCATGATCATAAATTGTCAGATAACACCATAATAGTAAATTGGCTCAACTGGGCAAATGATTGGCTGACATGTGCCACTTCATGGTATATGTTCGTTTGCCAAATTTACCATTATTCAAAATTTTTGCCCAATAATGTTACATGATTCATTTTTTTTTATTCATTATTCGAATCGATCTTTATCACTTTGTATTTCTTCAACACTTTATTGATTTGCAAGGATATGGGATAATGTTAATAAAAATTTTTGTTTATTCTTTTTTTACAGATCAAGTACTAGAAAGCTACATTACGCATATTGCTTAGTAGCAAAGGTATTTATATTTAGTTTATTAATATTTCAAAATAGGCGTTTATTTAGCAATACAATTTTGTTTAATATTATATATACTGTATATATCATTTAACGACTGAATTTTTAACCCATAATATCCTCAATCGACCAGTCGTAGTGATTTGAACCGAGAAAATTTTCCTTAATCGGTTAACCGAACTGAAATATTTGCTGTCAACCGATTCAACCGAATAAGATTACTTCAAGTTTACTTTCGGGAATTCTCGGACCTTTACTCAAATTTTTGTCTCGTCTACTATTTTCATTCATTTCATTTCGGAACTTGTCGGGACCTTTGCTCTTTTATGATGTCATTTACATTATGTCAACCGATTCTCAATCGGTTGTACAGGTCAACCGATTAAGCATTTACTCAACCGGTTACCCGAAATTTATTCAGTTCGGGTCGGTTACCCGATTATAGCCCAACCGGTTCAAATCACTAACCAGTCGTCACTAGAAACGTTAGGTTCACGTAAGTGGATGGCCACTTCCTCATCCTCTTCTATTACATCATGATTGTGATTGAAAGCGGTAATATCAAAGAATTCTTTCATTATTAGTTCTGTAATAGAATAGAAACGTTTGTAAGCTGTTATATATATCTGTAATATGTACTATATTTTTATGTTAATAAAATCTACTTGAAATCAAACCCAAGATAAAATAACAAACCGTCATTTATATCCACATCAATTTCTTCTATATCTTGGAATTCCTCATCGATAATTATTTCCTTTTCTTCAAAAAGAATATCCATATTATTATCTATATCAAAAGAAAGTTGCTCTTTGGATTTGTTTTCTTTAGATATTTTGGTAACGCTTGTTTTAGTTCATTATGGAGTGTTCCCAACATCCCCATTAGAGAAGGAGACATCCGGTTCCTTGATTTTGTCATAATGAGTCCTAAGCCGGAGAAAAGGCATTCTGTATGAGGGACAACTGAGAAAATTTTTATTGCAAATTGTCGTAAAAGAGGTGAACCATCAGCAAACTGTGCCCAAAACACTCTAGGAGTAATATTAGTATCCTTTTTTTTTTTTTTATCAAATAAAGGATCCCATTTTTATAAGTAATACGCTATTTAAATAAAAGAAAAGCATCTCTTTTATCAAACCCCCAAACCTTTGCTATTTCTAAACAGGCTATAATAATAGAATTACCAAACATTTTTTTAGATATTGACATTTTTTTATATGATGGTGATAAAAATAATGCGATAAAATAAATATGATCAGAAAATTCACTAACTCTTTTGCTGATTGATGCTAAGATATGATTTTTGAATCCAAGAATAGGAATATTGGCTGTAGAAATAGCATGATGAATATTAATGAATTCTTTAAATATATCTGCCAATGTGGCATTTCTAGATTCAAGACGACCAATAGCATTTACGACAAGAACTAGTACTGTTACAAGAGTATCATTATTTGCAAAATAATGATAGCTGCTAACAATTTTTTGGATATCCATTTTAATATTAGGGTAACTACTACTTTTACCAAGATCAATACAATGTTGAAACCCTTTTCAAAATTTGATACTTCTAGGCAAACCTTGGAAAGAGAATACAATACCATCGGGTCTCACAATATGTAGTAAGTGAATGACTAATTTTTTCTTTATATTGCCAATCTTTAAGAGTTCGAGCCCAAATATGTGAAGATATAAAATAATTGACTAATTTCTTATTATTTTTAACAACAGTCAATATTTCTTGAAAGCCAATAATATCTTTTACTAGTAAATTAAAGGAGTGCAGACAACATCAGATTAGAATAATATTAGGATAATCTTTCTTAAGGTTAGCACGCATTTTTATTATAACTGAAGGGTTATCAGTCATACAAGCAATAATGGATGAGTTAATAGAAATCAAATTTGACTGAAGAATTTTTTCAAGTTGTTGTTTAAGAAAATTAGCAGTATAACAGTTTGCTGACAAATCAATAACATCAAGAACATAATTTTGATCTTCTTTTAAAGCCATAAATGCATATATCGAGTTACTAGCGATATCTTGCCATTCATCCAATGCTATAGTGGTATTAGCGAGACTTGCCATTATATCTAATTTTTTAGCAAGATAAGTAGAAAACTTTGTATTAAGAATAGATGTACTTAGTGTATTTGCAGAAGACAAATTATAACTAGAAGCTAATTCTTTAAGAAAATCAGCAAAGTATGGGTTATTAACAAGACTAAAGGGAAGGTTGCTGTAAATTATAGTGTTAAGTAGCTTTTTATCTAATTTGGCTTGTTGGCTTTGCGACATAGGTTTGATAACCCAGTTAGTTAAGCTTTCTTGCTGTTTTAACTCTCCAAAAGAGTCATTAGCAGTAGTAAAATTGGAATTTTCAATTTGAGCTTCATCAGTTCTAATTTGCTTGCGAGAATTGGATGTTTCTTTTGCAATGTAGGCACTTTTCTCAGTAGCAGGCCAGTTACCATAGGTAAGAATATGACTATGAAGCTTTTCAGGTCTTCCAGGTTGTTCAAAATTGCAATACATATACTTGGCCATGTATCGATTACCCGCAATTTTTTCTTCTGAGCACCAAAAACCAGTCCAACGGAAATCATGAATATCCATATTTGGAAGAACAAAACCTTTTGGTGGTTGCATTATTTTTTGACAATACTTTAGGTTAATGTTAATTTTTATATCTAAGTAGAAAATTTTATACAATAATAGAGTAGTTAGTATAGCAGATGTATGAAGAAACGTATATTTAGTTATATTGATATTTTTCTAAAATTTACAAATCTTTTTAATTAATATACAGGGTAGTTACCAAGAGTATAACTTAAAAGATGAAAAATCAACACAAAATTGTTATCATTTTATTCAAATAAGTGTTCTTTTTATATCTTAATTTTGTTATATGAGATCTAATAGCAATATCTAATTTTTTTTTATCTCTTCAAATTCTATGATATGCTATGAGAATTTATATAATACATTAATTGTTGTTTTAGTTCTCTTTTACATGCAATTATCCAATGTAGCTTTCTTTTTCCTTTATGACTTTGGTAAATTGTTTCTTTAATTTTTACCATTTTATACAAATAATTAATCGTTTCTATTTACTATTATACAATCTTTTTTATCCAATATCTAATGATTTTCTCTTTTTTTTATATAACTTTGGCAAGATGTTTCTTTGACTTTTCCTATTTTATACAAATGATTAATCATTTCTATTTACTATCATACGATCTTTTCTACCCAAAGTCAAATGATTTCTCTTTCACAGCCACACATTTATCCTAATTAAGAATTACTTTATCTTTGCCCAGATCCTCATAGTTACGCCTATTTATATCTCTGATTATCTACAATTCTAGACTAGTTCTAAATTAGTACGGTACCGGACAGTAAAAGACATCCACTCGTTATTAGTAAAACTTTAAATTGTTATAACTTTTTTAAAAAAAATTAAATCAAAAAACCCTCTGACAAATTAATAAATTTTTAGATAAACTACATTTCTGTCAGAGAAATTTTTCTTATTTTTAATTTTTAAAAAGTTATAAGGCATTAAAGTTTATATGAGTTTAAAAAATTGGCGTTTAATATTAAAAAAAAGAAACATATATAGGTTTTTAGCCAATCAAAATCAATTGCACAAAAATTAGCCAATCAGAATTGATTACATAAGCACCCAAAATTGGCGCCTATATGTATATATTGGATGTCTTTTACTGTCCCGTACTATATAATCAAGTTTTAATAATATTTCGTTATGATAATAAATTTTCATAGTATGATTAAATCTTCGTATATGCTATTGGCCACTTTTGTGTTTTTAAGAGCTTCATAAATTAAACTACTGGATACTAAATTTGATAATACTGTAATACAGTCAAATCTTCCTAAATGCACGCTATATGAAAAACCTCTTTAAATGCACGCTTCTGCATGGTCCCAAGTAATAGGGTTCCTCAAATTCAAATCAAATCAAATATCGGGTCAATTTGAATTTGATCAAATCAAATTGACCCTGATTTGAATTTGATTTGATTCAAATATTTGGATTTGAATTTGATTTGAATTTGAATTTTTAATAATAATTTTCAAATCAAATCAATATTTGTCAAATCAAATCAAATTTGGCCAGATTTGAATTTGATCAAATCAAATATAGTCAAATTTGAATTTGAATTTGATCAAATATTTGATTCAAACATTTGAAGATCAAATCAAATTGCGGAACCCTACCAAGTAATATAACAATTATGATTTTGACCTCTTTAAATGCATGCCCTCTCTAAATGCACATTTTTGAAATTTTTTATTATGGTTTCAAGCAGTGTATAAAATAGCATGATAAAAATCCGGATCTACCATTTTTTATATTGCATATACCGGTATTTTAAAATTGGGCCAGTGCAACAAACGGTGCATAATCAAGAATTTTTTGAAATAACTGATGCGTGCATCTATGTGCCCCAATGATCTGATGATCATTTTCAACTAATGCAGATTTTTTTTTTGAACCGGTATTTTTTTATATAACAGGTGCATATACCGGTAAATTAAAATTTCTATTTTAAACACTGGTTCCAAGGTGCGTGCATTTAGAGGGTTTTGACTATATATATATTTATTTTTTTTAAAATAGTTAAAAAGATTATATTTAAAGATATTATAAATTTATATTTTAAATTGTAAATTATTTTCAAAAAAAAAGATTAGCATAAATTCATTAGGAGATTATAAAAATTGTAGAACATATACAAAATCTAATTAATTTTAATTATAATACTTATAAATATTAAAATTTTTGTTATATTAATTTTAATGGCATGCCTTTTGGTTCTATGGCATGCCTATAGCATGCCATAGTGGCATGCCACTTATGGCTTGCCAAAGATCCTTATGCCGAGAACCCTAGGGTCAACCCAGCCTGACAGCTAGATCAATAAGTGAGTTGACCCTTAGCCTGCACCTTTGTGGGCTAGCCAGTTAATAAAAGAAGTGTTAGAATCATTTTTCTTCTATATATATTTTTAGGCTATAAAATGAATAAAAATCAGCTAGTTGATTATAATAATGTAAGAAAAGTTGGCTTATTTAGGTGATAAATTGGCAAATAGCAAATATAATATAAGGATCAGAAATGTTCAGTGACATAGACAATCAGTCAACATAAAATACTAACATGACGAAAGTTTCTCAAGGACAAAAAAAATAATAATCAAATCATTTAATATCACAAAAGTTTGACAAGAAACTATCTAATAGCCTTTTCATGTTTAATATAGATATGTTGACTGATTTTGCTTAGAAAAAAATTATACTAGCAAAAGGTCAGCCCAGTTAACCAGCCTGAGCTTTTTTAGAATCAACTACAGCCCACAATTTTTTTATTAACCCATATCACTAATCCAATTTTGTGCAACAGACTTAAATATAGTAAAAAAACTCATTATAGTTACAAATCACTTATAATTAATATCACAAAAAATTTTTAATTTTTTGTTAATTTTTATTACTAATAAACCCTCATTATAATCACCAAATTTTGATTAAATATGGATTATAATATCTGATTGGCCAATATTCATATTTGTGTATATTTAAAGTTTTTTATTGTCCGAAGTGTGGCGAGGACATTTTTACTTCTATACCATTTCATGCAATGTCTGATAAAGATACCCATCAAACTTTTAGATTAGGTAACACAATATATTTCTGCATATCATAACAAAAAAACATTGTAGATCGGAAATGTTACACATGTATATATATAGATTATTGCTTCAGACATCTATCAGCTCCTGATAACCTAGTTAAAATTCTTAAAGGTTTACAGCAAATAACTTTTGCAGTGATCTGATTTGGACGAAACACTACCAAAATGTTCATCTCGATGAGACAATTCTAATGAGTCTAAGATTGTTAAAATCCAATTACTAGTTCCTGAGATCATTAAGAATTTGTGTCACTTTAATATTAAGAATTGATTAAGTAATTAAGTTTAAATATCTGAGTAAAAAATCCTTAATGATCTCAGCATTTGTAATTAGATTTGGATGGATGATTTTAGATTCTTTAGAATTGTCTTATTGAGTCAAAAGCTCTGGTAGTTATTTTATCCAAATTGGACCACTGGATCAAAAGTTATTCACAATCAAATATTTTAAATTTTTTAATAGTATTTCAAATATGTGCAAGCTTATTGGCCTTTGGTCACATGATATAACAATCATTTTATTTAGTCACACCTCTATATAATTACCAAAATAGGGCGTGACCAACTTGTGATTATAGAGAGGTCTGACTGCATTAGCTAAATAGGATTTTTAAAAAAATAAAATTGCTTTCTTTAAAAAATTAGAATTAGAAAAATTGGATTTATCATAAAACTTGAAAATGAAAATTAAAAACTTAAAACTTGAATAAATGCTAGGTCTTAAAATATAATTTTTTAAAATATAATTACCAAAATATAAAATAAATATGATCTGAGTCAATTGAAATCAAGCAAATATTTTTATATAATTAGGTTTATTTGAGTAAAAAAAAAAATTAAAGAAAAACATTAAGGTTCATTTTTATATTTCCTATAACAATATAGCTTCCTAATATAATTACCTAAATATTAATTTATGATCTCCTTTCTTTTCTCAAACACTAGACCAACATTTATTGGAGCAAGGAATGGACCCAAATATTTTCCTTTAGGTCCAATCGCTTCATTGTCAGTTCTAACATTATATTTTAACAAAATTTTATGTAAAAACATTTTAATCTCACTAACTGCTAAAGCTCTGCCCGGACATGCATGTTTTCCACCTCCAAATGCTAAAAAATTACGTTCAAGTTTTGTTGCAGGAGAATTATGGTCCAGATGACGGTATGCACGAAATTCTGTAGGATTTTGACCTTGAAGTTCTTCATCATTATTTGTATCACAATAGTTTAAACTAACTAAACAACCTATAATTTTAGTCATAGAAAAGAGCATGAGAATTGCTATGCATTGAAAATTAAAAGAATCGCTACCAAGAAAAAAAGATTACCTTTTGGAACTTGATATCCATTAGCAAATGTATAATAAGATTTGAAAATACATTTGTGGGACAAAAAAATTATAGGATCAGATAATCTCAAAGATTCTTTAATGAAGCTATCTAGCTTTACCATTCTAGCAATATTATCAGTTGTAAGTTCATTTCCATTACATTGTTCATTAATTTCCTGTGCCTCCTGATATAATTCTTGCCAATACTGTTGTTTTCTTTCTACCAACTCTAATTGTCAAACAAATATAAATAAATAGAAAATATTTTTTAATGAAAAATAGAATATGACAAACCATATAAAGCATTTGTAAAACCATTAGACGTAGATGCAATAGAAACAAAAATAAGAGCGGCAATTTCATCAGCAATACAATCATAATTTACATGATTTGGATTGAGATAAGAGTTACTTCAGGATCATCTAATAAGCATTGTAATGCATCTAACTATGTTTTTTTAATTAAAAAAAGTGTTAAATATTTAAACATTCATATAATGATAAATATATTTTATAGATAACTTACTGGAGCAACCCAAGCTTCATCTAATCTCTTTTTATCATAAAGACGTTTTTCTATAATTGGCTTAATACGATTGAGAATTATTTTTCTATGTTTTGAAATCGGATTCCAACCAAGCCTTAAAGAAATTCTGTTGGATAATAAAGAAGTAAATAGTTTATTTTTTATAGTAAAGTAGACAGGGGTAATTTGACGAATAGGGGTAATTTGACGAATTGAGAATAATTGGCAATATATCGTGATCCTGTGATCGGATCCGAACAATTTTTATACCATTCGAATCCTCTCTTTGAGAGAATTCGAATGATAAAAAAATTGTTTGGATCCGATCACGGGATCACGATATATTGCCAATTATTCTCAATTCGTCAAATTATCCTAATTATATTATATACGTGCGTTAATTTACATCGCGACATATAAGCATCAAATTTGGTACGCGAACGGTTTCGTATAACAAATACATTGAGAATGTTATTACAACATCTATGCACTAATAAATACCCGGAAAAATTTCAGAATCACGTTATTTTGAACTTTGTCGCTTCGCTTTTTAACTCGTTAAACGTATCAAACTTTTCATTTTTTTAACTTTTTATTCACCTATTATGTAATAAATTAAATAAATATGGGAGTATCTTATATTGAAAGAGGTGAGGCAATCCGTGCTGCACTTAAAAAAATAGATGATTGCCCTGTTGGTTCCAAGCCCCCAAGTATAAATAGCTTGGCGAAAGACTTTGGTCTTTCGGAAGCTACCCTTAGGCGTGCGGTTAAAAATGGTGGTCCCCCTAAACGTCCAGGTGCACCCAACGTTCTTACTAGTCATGAAGAAACCCAACTTGTTGGTTATTGCCTTAATATGCAAAAACTTGGGTTTGGGTTAACAAGAAGTGGAGTTAATCATTGTGTCATGGAAATTGTGCGACTTAATAATCGATCACATCCTTTTGGTGAAAATGGGCCAGGTCAAGACTGGTGGGAACGTTTTATGAGGGACCACCCAGAATTATCATTTCGTATACCTCAAAACTTATCAGAAGCACGAGCACAAAAAGCCAATAAAACCGTTGTCACTGATCATTTTAACAAGCTTAAAAAAATTATCGATGAAAATTCTCTTACTGCGGCACAAATATGGAACATGGACGAAACTGGGTTTGTTATCGTACCAAAATTAGAAAAGGTTATAGCAAAAAAGGGCTCACGTCAAATTCATAAAATTGCGCATGGGAATTCTCACGATCATATCTCGGTTGCACCCACAATTTCAGCTGCTGGATCTTTTATTCCACCTTTAATTATTTATAAAGGTGTTCGTACGATTCCTGGTTTATTAGAAGGTGCACCACCAGGAACCGTAATGGGTTTTACAACTACAGGATACATGCGTGAAGACCTCTTCCAAATGTATCTTGACCATTTTGTTAATTCAATCCCACCCACTAGACCCGTATTACTAATGCTAGATGGTCACAAAAGTCATATCAGCTATACAATCGTCGATTTTTGTCGTAACAACGGCATCCTTCTTTATGCACTCCCGCCACATACAACCCATGTTTTGCAGCCTTCAGAAATTCCTTTCGCAAAACTAAAAAAATTATACAGTAAGGGATGTGAAAAATATAGCAATGAAAATAATGGCATAGTAGTAACAAAACGAACCTTCGCAAGAGTTTTTGGCGCTGCTTTCCTTGAAACTTATTCACCACAAGCTATTTGTAGCGCCTATAAAATGACAGGAATTTGGCCATTTGACCCAGACGCTATTAGTTCTGACCGTTTAGACCCTTCATTAACAACTGAACGGTTCGACATCTCACCTTCATATGGCCAACCTTTTGTTTAACCAGCTGAATCGTCTTCGTCAACCCAAATTTCGCCTAATTCAAATCATCCTCATTCCACTTACTTGAATGTTGACGAACTAATGAAAGAAAATATGATGCTTAGGAATGAGAATGGTTTATTGAAATCCCAACTTTCAGCAGTAGAAAAGGAACTAGATACTTACAAAAACCCTAAGACATGTTCTTTGCATTAGGCTCTTAAGTATCTGGCTCCTCGTACTCCGGTTTCAGCAGAAGGTACAGAAGACCAGACAGAATCTGATCAACCTTCTCCAAGGAAAAAAAGAAAGACGCTCCCTTTTGCCCGGCTTCTTACTAATGAAGAAAGTTGACGTGAACTAGAAGAGTTAAACAAGGAGGCAGAACGAAAATCAGAAGAAGCAAGGCGAAAAAAAGAGGTTGAGGCCCAAAAAAAAGAAGCTGCAGCCCAAAAAAAGGAAGCCGCAGCCCAAAAAAAAGCTGCACGGGAACAACAGCGAGCCCAGAAGACTCAGGAAAATAGGAAGGTCGTTAAAAAAAGATAGGGAAGTATGAAATATATATTTTTTTATTAATGATTAAAATTCATTAAATTACCCTTTAATCTTAAAATTTCAATTTTTGGTAATGTATGCAAAAGCGATGATTTATACAGATTTGATTTGTCATACCTTTTTTTTTATTAGATCTATTCCAAATATGGCTTAGTTTTATAACCGCAAATTTCCGGAAATTTACATGGGTTAATAAAAGTTTATTCGATAGTACTGTTAACTTCGTCAAATTACCCCTGTCTACTTTATGTGAAATAACGAATTCTAAATTACTGAGATCCTTTGTTTTAAGAAAAGTAAAATAAACTTACGTGACAAATTGTTGATGAGGCCAGGGATGTATAAAAGATAATATTGGTAGTATCCAAACCAATTTTATAATTGAAGATGTTAAGTCTCTAAAACTTTCTAATAAATCCTCATTATCGTAACTATCCTATTTTTATCATAAGAGTGTTTAAGTTTATGACAAAAAAAAATTTTTCAATAAAAAAGTAAAAAGAAAAAAAATATATATACATACTTCACCAACAATAATGTTAGCAGCTGGAATTGCAATAATACATGTGAAAGTTTTACGTGAATCACGAATAACCTTCGGTTCTAACAAGAAATAAATTCTTTTTAAATATTACATGAGAAACCCGAAAGTTGGAGGCTTAAAAACTTACCAACACATTCACCGATATAAAGATCCATCGCCTTAAGAATAGTTTTTTGTAGCCTACTTATGAGATGTTTTAATTTCCCTGTGACATAGTCTCTTACTATTTTAACATTTTCTCTGGAGTAACATGCTTGAATATCAGATGCAACGGAACTTTCTGTTTTTAAAAATTGAAAAAATGATTTAAAATCTAATATAATATCTGGAGGAATGTTGAATTTGTTAAAGAATTTTTCAATTACATCACAAGAAGCTTCATGAAAACTAAAATCTTGATCTTTTCTCAATACTTCATGAGTTGTTTCCTTTCCGACTACGGTCATTATTTGACCGAATACATATAATGAAAATGCCTCCCCATACTATTATTAAGAAATTATCATTATTAAATCGTGCAAGAAATATTTATTTTATCTTATTATATTTTTTTTTAAAAAAAAAAAAAGAAATAAAAACCTTTTCTCGAGATTCTAAGATTAGCTTCTCGCAATCTGTCAAAAAACTCCAAGTATGTCCGATAATTGGAAATTGATAATAAACTAGAGGTGGTTCATTCTAAGAAATTATCATTTATATTAATAATAATGTAATCAGGTATTAATATTAATGTAAAAAAATACTTACTAGTTTAGTCCTCCTCGATAATTTGGAGAAAAATACTGCTAAAGTTAATCCTAAAATAAATGATTGAATATAGATGTTGCCTAATAAGATTTCAAATGTTTGTTTTTTCCTTGAATTCGATTATCATGTGCTAAGATTTTATGTTCTTAAATATAAAATCTGGAAATAAATTCCTTGATCCAAAAATATGATGAAATAATTATTCCTATTGCGGACTGCAGAAGAAATTACAATGATATACTTAAAAGGTTTATTATCCTATTTTGGTCGTTAAGAAACTTTATTTAAAGCAAACAGAGTATACCAGGAACGGAGTGATGCAAATTACGAAGTGTAGGGTTATACTGCATTTTTAGTGATGCGTGTCCACAAAATCTTATATATGAATAATGTTCACATTTAAGGTTATACAAGGTTAGTTTTTCATTTTGCACAATAAGTAATCAAAAAATTGGGCCGGCAGTAGTGTTCCAAATCTTTAGTTGAAAAACCAACTAGTTGGCAACTTTTCAACTAATTGATTTATTTTATTTTATTTTTTTTTTTTAAGAGAGGTCCTTCCTCTAAACCTTTATTTCGATATTTTATAATTTATACATAAGTACATTATATTTCCTATCTACTATGGGTTTATAGGTGAGAGCTATTTTACTCTTGACCTTATCTTAGCTAGATAGATCACCAGACCTCTAGTCTTCGTAAATACTACTAAAAGGGAATTGGCTATATAAAATAAAGTTTTGTTGCCATTTCGAGAATCTTCTATGATTATCTTCTATTTCGTATTTTCTTTCTTCTGAAAATATTGTTGGGAGGTTCAGATCAACTGTCTCGTTATGTCTTGTCTTCCTACTTGGCAGCCATATCTTTTCGTATATTTGTGTTGTTATTTCATGGTGGATTGCGCTTGCGTATTTTTTCTTTTCTTTTTGTTAGACGGTCCAATTCCCATCGTTTTTTCCGTTATAAACCCGATTGGTACTCCTTTCTTGATATGTAAGTTTGTGTATTCTTTCGTGAATTCCTTTAAGTCTTCGTCATTAATATTTTCTTTTTTATAGATCTTCTTAATTACTTCGACTATTATTCTTTCCAGTGGTTCTTCATTTTCTTTGCAGCTCAATACATGTGGTGTATCTTTTTTCGTTTTCATGCATCTTGCACATTAATAATTCTTATATTTGTTGGGGTTCCTAATGTGTAAGTTAATATAATTTGGAAGTTCGTTAGTTATTAACTTTATTTCGAAATTTTTTATCTTCGATTGTGTTGGGTCAGTGCCCAGACTTAGAGGTCTCTCGGTATGTGACAGATATGTTATTGTTGCGCTCCAGTTGATTTCCAGCGTGTTTTCTTTCCAATATCTTATTCTGTTTTGTCCCAACCATTTTGTTGTATTTTCCGCTCTGATTATCTGTTTGATTAACTTCTTATTACAAAATAGAGTTACATTTTGACAGTACAGTAGGGTATGACAGTTTCTTGTTAATTTCTGGGGGTCGAAACTAATTTCCGTTATCTCTTGTGCATCACCATTAAATTTCTTTTCTTTGTTTATCATTATGTCAAAGTTTTCCTCTCTGTCTATTAGTTCTCCCTTAATCGCTATTAGGATGTTTCTGTAATTTTCTCTGCGTAGCCTCGGTACGTATACTGGATCTAACTCTCTAATTTCATTTATTTTCTTCTTTAACTGTTCGGAGTTAGTGTTTATTCTTATTTTTGTTTTTTTGTGAGTTACGCCAAGTATCATATATATTCCAGAGAGCGTTATATGAGGTTTTGTTGGTGATATGTTGTTTGTTATTGTCCATATTTTGTCTACTTGTTGTATCTTTATTGTTAGACTAGGTTTTGTTATTCTCCTTAGATTTTGTTCTCCCAATATTAAATCAATCTCCAAGGTTTCTTTTCCCCATACTGCACTTCTTAGTTCGTCCGTTATTGGCGTCGTTGAACTTGTTATTGCTTTTGCGAATGTGTTTTCTGGGGTTTTTATTTCTTTTTTTGTTGTTTTTTGTTTTTTGACCTTCATTAGACTTTCTACATCTGCGTGGATCACTCACTTTTTGTCTATCTGTAGGACGTATATTTCTTCTTGATACCTTGTGATAGTACAATTCTTCAATTTGAGTGTTCTGTCATTCAGTACACACCCATTGCATCTTGTAACTTCGTTGAGGTCGTTTATATTCCAATGTTTAATCTTAGCAATTCCTTTCTTTATGCTAGAGATTCTTCTGACTGTTTTTCCATTTGTGATTATCCATCTACTCTTACTGTCCTCTTTCCATTTATTTAGTATAAATGGGTTTGGAGTATGTAGCATTTCTTGGGATGGTTTTTCACCTCTATCGTCTCTATTGTTGTTTTAAACCATCTCGGTTCTCTTCCTTTAGGTATCTTTCTTATATTGTTATGAAACTCTCTCCAGCTAATACATTTTGTATTGTCATAATTTAAGAATTGTTCTATCACATATATATTGTGAGCATTCATTTTTTCTTTTATTTCTGATGCTTGGTTCATATTTTCTAATATATAATTAATTGATGTTCCAAGTACGTCTTTTGGTATTGGCCATTCATTGAGGTTTCTTGATAGTTGGATCTGTAGTTTGTGCATTGCTTGAATTGCCTGTGCGGTATATGTTTTATTCTCTTTAACTGTAAAGATCGGTTTGGTTATAAGGATCGATTCGTTTGTATTTGCCGCCCATTGTAGTTGTTGTAGTCTTGTTTTTAGTACTGATTGTTCGAATTGAGTAGAGCTTATTCCTTTTATGAGATAATTTGTTAAATATTGACTTTGTGCCTGTTCAAGATTCCTCAAGCCGTATATATCAGGGTGGTATAGTGTTGAATTAGGTACTCCTCTTGATATGCCCGCTTTCTTTTTAACTATTTTCACGTATCTACTGTTCATTTCTATTATTGAACTATCAGTTAGGTAACAACTTTGCATTCTATACGTTGCTCTGGGTATTATTACAACATTTATCAAGTATATTGCTTGTTTTTCTGTTATCGATTCTAGTGAAATTCTGTTTAGTCCTCCTTTAAACTCTTTTTCTATTTCTTTCTGAGCACTTCTTAGTGAACGCGTGTGAGTGAACCAGGCCTCTAGATATTTGAATGCTTCTTTTTCCCCTATGTTCTTAATTTCTTCTCCTTTGCATTTGATCACGTCTATTTTGTCTTTTGTATTGGTTACCAGTACGGACTTAGTGGGGTTCACTTTGATATTTGTTAGATTATAGAATGATTCTGCAATATTAATTATTTTTTCCATGTCCCCTCTTGATCTTGTTATCCAAGCTGTGTCATCCATGTATGCTAATACCGCTGTCTTTGTTTTGATCTTTTTGGTTTTTACTTGGATGACAGTTGTATATCTCTCGAATTCTTTAGCGATTCTATCAATGAGAGGGTTGTAATATATTCTCCACAGTGTTGGAGAGAAGGTCTCTCCCTGATCTACCCCGTCTTCTACTTTATATAATTCTGTCTGACCCAGGTCTGTTAGAACTTTATTCTGTCTGTTCATTAATATAAATGTTATTAGATTAACGAATCTGTTCGGTATTCTCAGTCTGTTCATCGCTTTCACTAGCATCGGGATGTGTACTGAGTCGTATGCCTTTGACATATCCTGGAGCAGTAGCCAAAATTCCTTTCCTTCCACCTTCGCATCTTCCAGAATGTTATTTAGTTTTCGTATTGGTTCTTCAGTTGATTGGAGAGGGAGAGCCGCATGATTGTGTGGCGAAAGAACTTCTTTTCTTAATAAGATATTGTTCAATCTATTTGTTAGAATCTTTGTGAATATTTTACGGGTATGTTCGATTAGAGTTATGGGTCTGGTATAATTTAGGTCATTGTTATAGTACTGTTATCCCTTAAACTGTAAGCAAATCCAGGCAAATTTGGCTTGAAAATTGCTATAAATATGCTTATGATCTATATTTTTTAAAATTTAAGATATTTAATTAAAATTTTTTTTAATAATATTTGAAAATAAGGATTATATTATAGTAGTATTTAATTTTATATTATAAGAAAAAAAGTTTAAGTTGCTAATAAGCTAAAAATAGAAAAATTTTAAAAAATTTTTTATCCAAAAAAATTATCTACTTTTTCTTGGCGAACTCTATAAATATTAGCTCTAGCTTCCTGATTTAATAGAATGATATAGTTTATAAAAAGGATTACAACTTTTATTATTGCAACTTTTGTGATTTACTTGTAAAAATTAGGACTTGTATTAGAAGTGAAATTTTTTTTTATAAACAGGAACATATAAAATTTAAGAAAACCTAAAGAAAAATTTTATGGTAAAAATTTTAAAATAAAAACTTTAAACTTTTATTGCTTTAAAGTTTACTAATAATTTTAAAAAATTTTCATAATAAAGTTTATAGAATATAGTTTAAAGAAAATATTCTATAAATAAAGTATACCCCATATGCTTAATAAATTTTTATTTTATTTAAAAAAATGTAATATTTCTAAAAAAATCCAGGCAAATTTGCCTGGATTACAGTTTAAGGGATAGTGTTCTTTCTTAGGAATCGGCCATATGTTTGCTAGGCTCCATTGTTTGGGTGTCTCTTTTTTCAGCATGTATTCATTAAAGATTCCCGTTAGGATTTTTATAGCAATTTCTGGTAATCTTTTCAACATTTTATTTGAGATCTCTGTCGGTCCTGTTGCTTTCTTGTTTGGAGCATTCGTTATTACTTCCATTAGTTCTTCGACTGTGATTGTACGCAACAGGGGTTCGTATATATTCACTGCTATTTCCTTTTTTGGGACGTAATATTCTTTCCATTCCTCCCAATAATTAATATTCATTGGATTATGACTCGTCCACCTCCTGAAATTTCTTTTACTTTATTTTTAATTTCATTTGGGTCTGTTATCACCTGATCCACTTCTACTATTTTATTGAAGGTTACTTGGTCCTTTTTCCTTTTTAGAATACTGTCTATCATTTTTTTCGTATTGTCCTTAAAGCTTTCTTGTCTTCATTTGATGTAGAATTTGATCTTTTCTTGTTGTTCTGCATTCTTCTCCATATTTCTTGCCTTCCATATTATTGTTTTCCACTCTTTGCATTTTTTAATTAGTTCGATTTTATCTTCTACGATTAATGATAGATCTAATTCCACTAGTTGTTGATTCCCCTTTCCTTGATATCTACTAATCTTTTTTCTATTTTCTCTTTGATATCGACTGTGTTGTTTGGAGTTACTAGTTTGTTTAACAACCTTATGATTCTGCCTATATCTATCAAATCTTTGTGCAAATTCGTTTCCTTGAATGATAGAGCATGATATTGCTTTGGTGCAACTAGAGTGTTCTGGATGTGTTTATCTGCTGCTGTTTTTACAATATTATTCCATATATGCCATTTTTTACCCAGTGACCATTCCATCTCTTCTTTCTTAATGTATTCTTCGTTTAGCCTGCGTTGAATTTCATAGGCAAAATCTTCCCATTCCTCTTGACTCGTTTTATCGTATAGGTACAATTTTCTTTTCCTTTTCTTTTTCCTTGCTTTCTCTATTTTGAATTTTTGGTGCCATTTGGATCTTATTATAACGTGATCACTGTCCGTTATCGTTTTCGGGTCTATTAATTCAGGGATTTCCCATTCAAGGATCATTTCTGCATTCAACCAAATATCGTCTATCTGACTGGTTTTGTCTCCTCTTCTCTATGTAGGTGCACTTATTGAATAGAATTCCAATAGCTTTTAAGACCGGTCGTTTCCATTGTATTTATCAGAGATTTTTCGCTATTCTTTCTCTTCGTGATTGTATTAAAATCGCCTATTATTATTATATGCCAATTCTTTTGTCGAGCTTCGACAATCCAACTTCTTATTGTTTTCTCTATCTCTTCTTTCTTTTCTTGGTTATTTGTAGGCACGTATATGGCTATGACTCTAATTCTATTCTTGCCTGGCATGAAAAAATCTATACTTATAGTTGTACCTTTTATTGTTTTAATATTATGAATCTAAGGACAAATTTCTTTTTTAATGGCGAGGGCAACTCCTAGAGAGGCTCTTCCTTTTCCTTTTTCTTGCACAAAATTTGATGTGAATATTTTGTAGTATTTATTTGATAAGGTATATTCATTATCGTCTTTTAGGTTAGTTTCAGCCATTGCAATAATATTTCATTGTTTTGAGTTACAGTATTCTAGCCATTTTTGTAGCTTTAGTTTGTTATTTAAATCCTATATGTTATGTGTTATGATGATCAATTCTTCTAGTTGTTGTTTGTTTGTATTACAAGGCGTGTTGTCACCGATGGTGGCTGTGTTTCCATTTAAATCTTCAGACATCTGAAAATTCAAATAGGTTCCACTCTGGCGTCTTCAGTTCTGGTAATTGTAGTAAGTATTGTGGTATGTTCTCGAATTCGAAAATTGTTTTTAGTGTGTTGACTGCTTGTTTGATGTCTTCGTATCTTTTTATTGGTAGGTCTATCATTATTTCCTGATCTTCATTTTTAACTATTTCCTTTATTTCTTCTATGTCTTCTGGTATCTTTCTTTTTTTTTGAATTTCCTTTATCCCTCCCATCTCTTTTTGGTAATTGCAACCAGTTCTCAGGAATTCGATTAAAGTGGTATATTGGGTGTAGTTTCTTTACTAATTCCATTAGTTCTCATGTTTGTGTTACTGGTACCTGGACTACTATTTCTTTAATTTGTCTCGGATCCCATAGGAGGTCAGGTTTATTTGTATAGTTAATTTTTATGAAATTGGGTGGCAATATTCTCGGTAAGGTGTATTCACTTTCAATTTCTCTGATGAACCTATCTGCTTCTTTTTTGTCTTTTATCAGGAAGGAGTATCTTCCTTGTGTTTTAATTTTTGTAGGTGAGTTTGGTAGTTTGGTTTATTTCTGAAATAGTCGTTAGGTAGTTTTTTGAATGTGTAATGTTCTCTCAACAATATTATGTGCCTTTTGAAGTCGTCCGTATTCTTTGGAGCAAAGGGGAAAGCATATGCTACTTTTTTGTTTAACAGCTGTGGGGTGCATAGTAATGGTGGTTTTTCTTCTGGTAGGTCAAAATATAAGTCTGGTATTCTTTTAAAATTGTATCTTTCTCTCAACTCTCGAACATATTCTCCCAAATGTCGCAACTCCTTGGGTTCTGTTATGGGGAAGTTCTTCCTCCATTCTTCTTCTAGTTCATAAGGATTGTCTGGGAGTGGGATTAATTCTTCTGCGAAGTATGATTCTGGTAATTCAAAGAATGTGAAGACTTGTCTCATTGCCCTAACTATTTGACTAGTTTCTTGCCTCCTTATTATTAGTAACTCGAAGGGTAGTAACTCCATTAGTATCTCTGGTATCAATTCCAGTCTCTCTGGTAATTCCACTAATTGGTTATCAAGCACTTCTCTTATTTCGGATCTTAATTTTTCAAAGGACATTTCTATTCTTATTTTAGCAAACCCTGCCAAGTAAAATTGCTATTGTGTAATTTCGTGTGCATTTAGTTCATCTATCTTGAGATTCTTTAGAAAGTCTATTGCTAGTTTTCTTCTTAAGTTTATGAATATTTGATCCCAGTTTGCTTTACTCATTAGCAATATGTTGTGCAATCTTTTATATCTTTCTGTTGCTTTATTTAACATTATCATGAATTCTTGTTGGTGTTGTAGTTGTGAGGGTTTATGTCTTGTAAAAGTTCTAAAGAATGCTTTATCCTTAAATTCCAATTTCGTTCGAATTGCTTCCAGTAATGGATAATGCGTCGTTTTAGTCTCTATCTTATGTTGTACTAGCTTTTTCAGTTGTTCTAGGTTTTGAAAAGCCTCTACAATTTTTTCGTAATTCCACTCAATTTCATCGAATTTTTCTTTACCGTTGTTTGATTTCAGGTTCTTTACTCTTTCCTTTACAATGTCTGTCCAGCCGTAGTCTACTTGTTTTTCGTACCTTCTTTCGTCGTCTTGATACCCGGTTACTACTTCACTATAACTTCTTTGGTGACTTATTTTTTGAGCTTCATCCTCTATAGTCACATTAGATTCTGTCTCCATTTTATCCTCATTTGATCGTGATGGTTGTTCTCTTATCCCCTGAAGTATTTCGAAATCTTCTAGAAACATCGAATCATCTTGGAAAAATTCTTTTTGTAGCTCTTTTATTTGGTTTTTAGTATTGTGGGAATTTCTATTTTGTTCTGCTTCTAAATATGGATTGTTGGGTGAGAAATTCAACACTGTTGGGATGTTTGTTTGTGTGATCTGATGGTCTGTTGTGTTGATCTTTGATTGTGACATCATGGCGTTTTTTGACAGGGTCTCAGCTGATTCCCCAATTTCTGCATTATTTACATTTTCGAAATTTTGACTTTCAATAATATGCGAAGTTTCTATTATCATCTCTGAGTCTGTCTTTATTTTCTTCTGAGGAGTTTCTTGATGGTTATCAATCTCCATTAGTTCATTAACTGGAGCCTCTATATGTGTTTTTTCTGTTTGACCCGATTCCATATTATTTTGTGCTGCCGACATAGTCGGCAACAAATTTGTACTAAGAGCTTTTAAGCCTTGTCCTCGCTTTCTTGTCCTCTTAATTTTAGCCTTTTTCTGTTGTCACTACTGGTATTAGTTATTTAATTACTTAAACTATGGCACCAAACAGTTGTCGACAGTCTTTATTGTATACAAATTCCTTCCTTTTCCAACTGTTTGTTTGTTTACTTAGTGATTTACAGATGTACGGGAAAGAGTTTTAACAAGTATAACTAATCGATTTATTATCAACTAGTTCGATTACAATCAATTGTTAGTTATCAGCTAGTTATCAACTATTATTATTAATCGTAATAATATAACGGAAATCAACCATTGATTGGTAACTAACTATGCTTCTCGAGTTGAAATGTATCTGGCTAGGTTAGCATATCACAATGTCCAATTGGTTCAATTTTTTTTGGACATATGTCCAATTTCAATTGGACATATGTCCAAAAAAAATTGAAATCAATTGGACATTGTGACATGCCATCCCTAGTATCTGGTGTGCATTTTTTATTTCAGCTTTGCCAGTTTCAATGTGCTTTACACCAAATGAATATCCTCCAAAGCATAAAGACACGATTCATCATATATAATATGAATTGCTCCGGGTACCAACCATAGAGTCAGTATTTTACTTACAGTTGTCATTTTTCAATTTTCACTGATTGAAAAATATCAGACAATTTTTGATGTAACAGATTAATAATAATATTAATAATAATAAACGTAGTTCATAATTTATTAATGTATTAATAATTTTAAGTAGTTCTTTTAGTGTCACATGTTTCATTTTTTTTATTTGTACTTGAATCGTTTTATATATTATTTTGAATCGACCTTTTTTTTTAAATCACTACTGGATATTAGACCTGCCGTTAAATGATGGGTTAGATTTACATTTTTAATCAAGTTTACAGTATATAATCTATTATAGTAGGGCTTGGATCCATTATCTGTTTTCATATTAAATTTAACGGATATCCGTCAGATTTTATTATTAAATTTAGTATACAACTCCAAGTAGTTAGAATATTCTACATCTTTTCAAATTTCCATTACATAATAAGCAAGATGTACAATAATATCATATGATGATGACAATCATATGAGTGTACGTGAAAATCAAATATTCGAATCAAGCAACAATCATTCTAATAGCTTATTATGGTTAGCGTTAAATAATCTTTTGATGATTAGTGTTAAATAATCATTTTTATGATTAGTTTTTTTAAAAAATAATCATTCTAACAACTCTTTATAGTTAGTAATAAATAACCATACTAAAAACTCCTTATGGTTATATTAAATAATCATCTTACCGGATCTTTATTGTTGTGTTATAAAATATTCTAGCAAGCTCTTTCGGATATGCATTTAGTGTTTGGATTAGGATGGTTGAGACATTTGATCAACTTTTATCAACAAAAGGCAATGTTTAATTGATAAATGTCGCTATAAATATATATTTTCAAAATTCTTTGTATCGAGGTTTAATACTGTATAATATCTTATAATTTATAAGAATTGAAAAGTACATGTACATAATAGGGATTAGTTAATGGTAGAGATTGCCGTTTTTATAACTTTATGAATTATTAAATCAATTTTATGTCTGTTTGTGTACGTGCATTTAAAATGTATATGTACTTAAAACTAACAAATTAACGATTAAATTTTTATTCATATTATACTGCAAATTTTGATAATAATATAAGTTAGTATTTAAAATTCAAAACCTAATACATAAAGCTCCAGCCCTATAAAAATCTGCCTTTTATAACTAGTTATTTAATTGCCCATGTCTGGTTCAATTTGAAATGATATGTTATGTTAAATATGAAAATGATACTACATCTGCTTAACGGATTACCACGAAGTTTTAATGCTTTGGTGAAAATGCATTATTTGGTTTAATTTCTAATGCTTTTCTAAATCTGTAAGTTATACCAGTACGATTACGTTTATTGTATAACATAAAATGTGTGAAGGATGGCTTTTTTGATGTTCGCTATGCTGATTTTTGAAGAATCCTTTTTTAGTATGGGTAATGGTTTTCGTTTTTCTAATTCAGGCAAGTGTTATGGTAATATTGACGACACGGAATGATGGCACGTGCAATGTAAATGATAGTGTGGGAATATACTCGTAATTGTGTGTAAATAAGTTGTGATCGGTGAATACTTTCAAAAATGACATTTATATGTTGTAACTTGACTATAACTAATATGAGATACTATTTATTTTAAAATTATGCCTGTTTAGTATTGCTAATTAATGCATGCGTGATCTGATTTTGAAATGTAATCTTATAACAAGTAGTAATAAAATATTACAATATATGAGTCCTTGTATTCCTAATAAGGGAGTTATGTGACCGATGTTTGATGGCTTTTGATTGTTATTAGTTATTTGATACCAATAAAATTTTTTGGAAAAAAAGAGAACGATTGTATTATTTTGTATACGTACTTTATTTTGTTTTTTCTGAACATGATTTCATCTTTCATTCACATAATGGTTTCGCTAACAACTAGTTTCATCCGTTTTCAATTAAATAACCTATGATTGCTTCAAAGACACACGATTTGTCAACGCGCATTTGACACTTATTATAAATTTATAGATAAGTTCTTACCGTATATGTAATATATTTACTAATTTACTACTGCAAACTGATGTTACTGATTGTTAATTTCGAAACTTATCATTATGATGTAACTGGCGTTAACATTATTAATTAAAATTTTATGATGTAAATTTACGCTGCTGATCAAATTTTTATATTTTAAAAAATTCAAAAAATTTGGGGTTTTGTTGTTTCATTTTCTCTATTGTTTTTTTCTGAATATAATTTTGGCTTTCATTCAAATAAAATAGTTTTTTTTAATAACTAGATTCATCTGGTTTCAATCAATAAACCTACAAGTACTTCTAAGACACCGTATTTTACAAATGCTTACTTCACTGACAAGCTTATTATACAGACGATAAATTTATAGATAAGTTTGATTCGTGAACTATATATTTTGCTAACAGCTCTTTTTAATGTAATTCTAGTCAATATAGTAATTAAGTTTAGAATTAATAAGGTCAATTATTTAGTATGTGCAATGATTTATTTATTCATTTTTGGTAGAAGTTAAGATTTTTTTTACATACCGTATAACATATTCTATATGTAGATCGCATGGGTTTTTATATGCTATGATCCTTGTGGTTACTCGTTAGACACAAGAATTTTCTGGTTAATGTTGTGATTATATATGATTGTTGAGATTGATAACTATATATTTTTAGGTGCAAATGTGCACACATATATATTTTTGGGCTATGCCAGCAAATAATTGGGCAGGTAAGTTTATTGAGTTTGAAGTTTGCAGAATACATGGTAGAAATAAGCATTTACCAGAATGCAGAGTCATCCTGTGAAAGAAGCGACTGTAATTGCACTAGTAGTCACTTTAGGATTGGCTAATTGGGCTATTCCCGCCTGCTAAAACAAGTTGCTACAAGTGAAGGAGGTAAGAAATAATGGAACCACATGAGTTCATTTTTGGCACTAAAGCATTAGCAGCTTGCTTTCTTAGCATTCAATATTTAGGCTACTCAAAGTTGAGTTTTTGTTTTGCACTATATGGAATTGGAAAACATAATTTACTACAAATAGAATAATGTACATTTAAGGTTGATTTTTCATTTTGTACAGCAAGGTTAAAAAATTGGGCTGGCAATCATATTTTTTCTGTCAGTCCTATTGAACAATTACAGGAAATTAGAGTCTCTATCAGGAGACACAAGGTGAAAATAACAAGAAAAAATAGATGCCAAAAATCGAATTGGCACAATTTTGGATTAAAAAAAAAATAATTGAAAAAAATAGAAAAAAATATGTTGGCGAGTAATGCAAACTAAGTGTTTGGTAGCAAAATTTATACTTTGTCTTCTTCAGCACTAAAGCATCAGCAGCTTGCTTTTTTAGCTTTCAATATTTAGGTCACTCAAAGTTGATATTTTATTTTGCATTACATGGAATTTGAAATCATAGATAGGTCAGTCAGATTTTTTTTAATTTATTGCAAATAGAATAATGCATATTTAAAGTTATACAAGGTTAATTTTTCATTTTGTACAACAAGGTCAAAAAATTGGGCTGACAATCATATTTTTCCTGTTAGCCCAATCGAACAATTACAGTCTTAATTAGGAGACACCACATGAAATAGCAAGAAAAAATAGATGCCAAAAACCAAATTGGCACAATTTTGGATCTAAAAAATGGGACGACGAGTAATACAAAATGAGTGAGTGGTAGTGAAATTTATACTTTTTTATCTTTGGTACTAAAGTATTAATATCTTGCTTTCTTAGCATTCAATATTTAGGCCACTCAGAGTTAATTTTTTGTTTTGTATTGAATAGAATCTATATTATGGCCTGATTTTTTTTAATTTACTACAAAATAGAATAATGTTTATATTTAAGGTTAAACAAGGTTAAGTTTTTATTTTGCACAACAAGGACTCAAAAAATTGGGCCAGTAGTTATATTTTATCTGTCAGTCCAATCGACCAATTACAGGAGATTAAGGTTTTCATCGGGTGACACTAGATGAGAAACAATATATACCAAAAATCGAACAATTGGCACAATTAGGATCTAAAAAAAATTTTGAAAAATTGTAAAAATGAGATGTTAGGTAATACAAAACGAAAAATCAACTTTGCATAGCCTTAGGCCATGCAAAGTTAATTTTTCGTTTTGCATAACCAATTTTTCCCAAAAAATTTTTTTAAAAAAAATTTTTATTGTGCCAATTATTCCATTTAATTTTTTTCTTGATGTTACTTGATGAAGACTTTACCTTTCTGGAATTACCAGATAGGTCTGATAAAAAAAAAACCAAAATTTCTGATTCCATCTTATACAAACTGAAGAATTAACTTTGCGAGGCCTTAAATACAAACATGAATTAATTTAGGCATTTTTTTTTTTCAAAAAAAAAAGAAACTGACCCGCCGACCAGAATTTTGAAACACTAGATTATGCAAAATGAAAAATTAACTTTGCGTAGCCTTATACTTACCTTTTATTTACTCATTCCGTTTCCTTATGCCAGGTATATGTCACTGCCATTGTCTTCTGGCTAACATCATCTGATTTTTCATGTATGTACTTATATACCTGTGATATTTTCGCTCGTGACATCTCGTGGTGGCATATAATCACTCCCTTTTCAATCATATTAAAACTATCACCAGAAAAAACATTTCACAATACATAGCAAACTTTGTATATATTTGTTATAATCATGCCAGCAAATAATTTAGGCCGGATATGAATTTTATTAAAGAGCAAGCAGAAATATGATAAGTAGCTGACCGTGAGTTGATCAGCAGTTATCAATTCAATATATTAAAAAATGCGAACAAAGTAAAAATATATTTATTAGAGATTTGTTTTGTTACCTATATAAATTGAGTTTATGCCATATTTTGTGTTTTATATACAATACTAATATATTTAGAGAGCCTATTTAGACAAGGTAGTTCAAATTCTACTGTGTATATAGGGTGTTACATATTAAAACAGCCCTTTTTTACTTATAATTTATTTTGAGATAATTGAGTTTAATCATTTGTTTTGATTTTCGAACTGATCCAGGATTAATTAAATTTCACGATTTTGATTGGTTAAATTTAACAGGTGACTATCGGGTAATCTCGTGATGTGTTGGCCCTACATGGCTTCATGTATTTTTTCTTTTACAATTATCTTGATTTTTTTTATTATGCAAATCAACTTTCATTTATAATTGAAAAATATTGACCATGTCAAAATTTATATATCTAATGAAAACTCAATTTTCGAAAAATTGCAAAAAAGGGCTGTTTTAATGTATAACACCCCATATGATCATACTAGTCCTGCACAGCATCGCATGCTGCGCAGCTATCTTATTATTACTATAATTTTAAAGATAAAATATTTTTTGAAATATTGGCTATACAACTTATAGCTAAACAACTGATCGATTACTTAGTCACGTGATATTTGTATTTGATTAGTAGCAACTATAGTTGGCAACTAATCAATTGAAAAAATTTTATCAACTTGAAGCACTAGCCGGCAGTCATATTTTTCCTGTCTGTCCTATCAGACAATTACGGAAAATTAAAGTCTCTGTCATGTAATACCGGATAAAAATAGCGTGAAAGAATTGATATCAAAAATAGAACAATTGGTGCAATTGGATCTAAAAAAAAAAAGAAAAAAAAAGAAAAGAAAGAGAGAGAAAGAGAGAAAATTGAAAAATGGACGGCGGGTAATGCAAAACGAAAAAAAAAGGAAAGGAAAGAGAGAAAGAGAGAAAATTGAAAAATGGATGGCGGGTAATGCAAAACGAAAAAAAAAGAAAAGGAAAGAGAGAGAGAGAGAGAAAATTGAAAAAATGGATAGTGGGTAATGCAAAACAAAAAATCAACTTTGCATGGCCTAAAGAAAATGTTCTGCATCCAATAACACCGCATTTTGCTACATCTAATTTTGAATTTAATGCGCTCGCAACCTAAGCCCCTTCGTAGAACAGGTTAGTACATAAATTCAAAGTCAGATGCTTTTTTAATTGTCATGTAAAAACGATCACCTTGTGATTCTTTGAATATTTCACCTGTCAAATAAAACGTTATTGGTTGTTATGCATTCATTAACTATATAATATAACTAGAAAATGGCGACATTAAAGGCTGGAGCCTCAAATTCTTAGGTCTTACAATTTATATAGAATTAAATTTAAGGTAATACATATTTAAATTTTTATGAATTCTTATTATTCTTAATATTCATTTATAACAAATTCACAAAGAAGGTAATCTTTGTTTTTTTAATAACATTGTTGCAAACGTGCATTCTGATCTAATTTTTGTAATCTGTCAAAAGAGAATGCACTATCGAAAAGAAAATCATCAAGGGGGAGTGCTGTGTACCTATGTAAATCAAACCTATATGTGGTCATATAATAAAATTTATTGGTGAAGATTTTTATAATTTTAAATAGATGCACAGCTCAAACAGATTGAAAGTTTCGAATAAAATTTTGTACAAATAGTTATTACTTCTTTGCAAACAAAGTTATAGAGCTATTTCTTTAAAAAGAAATTAAATTATTGCAAATTTTAAAGTGATGCACAGCTCTAACGGCTTGATAGTTTCAGATAAAATTTGGTACAGACCAGCATTTCTTATAGAGACATTTTTTATTTAATTATGAAAAATTTTAATATTCTATATTTTTTTCTTAATTATTATCTACATATCTAAAAATCTTCATTAATAAATTTTATATAACCATATATAGTTTTGATTTACATAGTACGCCACACACTCTATTGATATTATACCATATCAATGCATCAGATCCCGATCGATCACCCACATATCCCAGAGACATTGTTACTACAATTTTGACTCTCACTATTACTTCCACTTTAATAGAAATATTTTGTTTCTTATTCATTCTAACAATTTTCTTCACCTCATACCAAATAGTTAATTTTACCTAACGTACTTGCGATCAAAAACACATTTGTTGGATTTATGCATTATATAAAAATTCTTTTTTACTCCATGTATTTTAAAAGTCAGCTGCAAAAATTTTTTATTTAACTTTATTAAATGCTCTTATTTAATGTGTTTGCTGAAAAATTTTTTTTGTTATTTTTGTTACAATGATTTTAAAGCCAGCAGCTACATTTTAAATTAAATATAGTATCCAAAATCGAATCTAATTTTAGGTTTAATAATCAGATTTTGAACCTAAATCAGAACCAGCTGAACCAGGTGCCAGGTATTTCTAAAAATTCGTAGAGTATGGCTTTAAGGCTTTTACTTTGTTTCCTTCAGCTCTGGCCAACTAGAAAACAGTGGCGTTTTAAAAGCTGGAGCTTCAAATTCTTAGGTCTTACAATTAAATTTAAGATAGTACATATTTAAATTTTATGACTTCTTATAATTCTTAATATTACATTATAATAAATTCATAAAGAAATAATCTTTGTTCTTCTAATAATCTTCTAATTTTGTAATTTGTCAAAAGAGAATGTGCTATCAAAAAGAAGATTGTTAAGGGTCCAAACTCTTGATATGGCTACGAATGTAAAACATGTTGCAAATTCTTTATTTTCATTATTTATAACAGCTTGTGGTAATGTCATACCTTGTGATTTATGAATTGTAATTGTCCAAGCAAGATATAATGGAAACGTATTGGAGATATAACCAGTTCAGGTGACCTGTATGGATTAAAAATTCTCTGACCTGGGTCAACCGGGTGAGAACTCAAAGGTACCCTAGCTAGAAATGAAATAGTTATATATCGATGAATGATTTTTTTATCGTTATTGTTGTAATGTTTTGATATACCGCATCATCTCATGACTTTGGTAATTAACTTTGCATGGATTTGTACAGTACATCGTGGTATTTCATTTATGTAATGCAGGGTACTTACTTAATTATTATGTAATGATTATTGAATCTTGATTTTGTTTCGAACCGGTATGTAGGCTTGAAGGTTCTAAAAAAATTGATGATTGGCAATTTAATTATTTTTATCATTTAATTTTACTAAATTAATTAAAATCATTAATCATTAATTATTTAATAGACGATTCTCCAGTCAACTGGTTCAAAAATTTTTTTTTATATATAAGTTTTACTATAAGTGCGAATGCATAGCGTCTCTATCTAAAACTTGTTTATACTAAGTTAAGTAAGTTAAGTGGTAGATCGCAGATCAAGGGTATAAATTTTATAAGGTTGTACAGCAGAGATCAATTATAGTTAGTGTCTGACACGCCATTTTGACCTTATAACGAACTATATTACATTTAGTCAAAAGCTATTATTTAGCCTTTAAATTCTATAGAACATAACCTGTAAAATCATAGAGTTAAATAAGATTTTTTTTTATTATATAAATAAAAACTTTACTTAGTAAGCGACGCGCATTCGCGCTAAATTATTTTGAAATCTTTAATAATTCCGATTCCTAACCATCTCAAAATAGACCCTTTTCTTCTTTTTTTATCATTCATTTTAGCCAGGTACGTGAGAATGTCGATTTTATTTGGCACTATAAGTTAAAACTAGATAAATTTTTATTCTGTTGTTTGAAAGCAATTTCATTATATACTATACTGATGATGTTGTTATAAACTAGTTTTGCGACAACTAACAAAGTTATCCCGATCAAGGTTGAGTAGTTGAACATTGGTTAGATGTAGATTGTCGGTGCAGGACCAGTATGTTCGTTTATATAGGGTTGTCTGTATACCGGTACCATTTGCCTGTGAGTAGTTTATAATCAAACTATAGTTCTGCAAGTGCCAGGAACGGTGCCGTTAAATATAGTGCCTGGCTGCCCAGGCACTATGTTTTAACGGCACCATGCCCAGCACTTGCAGAACCCTGGATCAAACTGTTGAACTGTAATCAGACCTTCCTAAATGTAGCTTGTAGGGACCAAACTTTTAACAACGTACAAGGCTTTATTATAAGTGCTCTATATCGCAGCTCTATCATGATAATATAATGATGTAGCGTATAATACTGTAATTAATAAATAAAAAATGCTTTGGGATTCTAGAATTAATATCTTTAATCGCTGTCGCTTAAAAGTCAATGTTATCATTGGGTAATTTTTAAATCGAAAATAAAATTTTTTAAGTACCCACTTATTTTCGAAATAAGCTAATTCTGAAACCCCAGTTTTATTTGTTTGATTCAAAATTCAATATTTATATTTAGCCCTTATTTATTTATCCTATTTATTTTATTAGATTATTTATAATAATGAATACAAACTGTTTGATTTTCAACACCATTTCTATTTTATTAGCAATAACTAACTCCAAACATCTATTACAGTATTAGGTCTATCTTTGTCAGATTTTTTATAGTAAATGAACTACTATTTACATATATAATTGAATATAAGCAGGAACTTTACTGGGAAAGTATAACTGACGTGTCGGCTACTTACACAGCCAACACGTCAGTTATACTTTCTAATTCCGTTTTGACAACAGGTATTCATTCATTTCGATTTCAATTCTGTTAGATTTTTTCATTTCATCTGCTCTATATAGAATCAGCAAATGAACTATTTAGATATTAAAAACAAATACAGTATTTTCGAGAAATCAAGGATTCACATCTCTAAATAGAAATAATATGTCAAGAGTAAAATGCACTTATTAATAACTATTCACATATATATTCTAAAACTAAAAGTCACTATTGAGATACAGTAAATTAAACTTAACTTCAAGGTTTTTTTTTTGACTTCTACAACATACAATACGTATGTACATGCAGTATTTAACTAGGCTACTAAAGATCGCGTATATAGGTAAAAAAAACTTCTATAAGTAGTTTGTAATGAAGATTTGAGCTATTTGCTTATATACCAGGGTTGCATTGTGTATTTTTTAGTATTTGTCATTTGTAATGAGAAAATGTTTCCCATTCCAGCTATTAGGAAAATTTATTATTAAATGCCCGCCGTAATTTACTATAAAATGTCGATCATTTTATACCCTTTATCCACGATTTACCACTTAATCATCTTTCTGGCTTAAGAGACTTTTGTAAAGCTTATTAAAACGCATCTAATAGTGGTTAAAGCGTCAAAATCGCTTGGTGAATACCAAGATATCTTTAAAAAACCTTTCTTTTACTATGTAAATTTCTTTGCAAACAATAGTATTGTTTATAAAGAAATTTATATAGTAAAAGAAAGGTTTTTTAAAGATATCTTGGTATTTACCAAGCAGATTTTGATGCTTTAACCACTATTAGATCGTTTTAATGAGCTTTACAAAAGTCTCTTAAGCCAGAAAGGTTATTAACTTAGTATAAAAAAGTTTTAGATAGAGACGCTGTGCATTCGCACTTATAGTAAAATTTATATATAAAAAAAAAATTTTTGAACCAGTTGACTGGAGAATCGTCTATTAAGAAAACTTTCAAGTTTTTGTTTTCTATGTGTGCTTATAGATATGTTTTTAATATTTATTTATGTTATTAAAAATGATGTATTTTACAATATGTTTTACGATACGATACGTTTTAATACAATATATTCTAGCTTAAAAAAAATAAAGTGTGAAACGTAATTTAACATTTATAGTACATTGTATTTTTTATATAGTGCATTGTATTTTATTAAGTCAGTTTAGCATTGATTTGGCGATTAAAGATGTGTTTGACAGAAAAAATTTGCAATCTGGATGATCGTGACCCAATTAGTGATCAATAAACTTACATTAATAGTACAGTACTGTCTGAATTGCATATATTTTTTTTTGTTGATATTATATTTAAACTTCTGAATAATTAAAAATTGTTTGATCATGGGTTTTTTCTGCTATCACAATGTTACCTGATTTATTAGCATTTAATTACGTATTATTCTTCTTATTTCATTTTATTTGCTTTGATCATCGTTAATATTATAATAAAGGTTTTATGATTTAATTTATATTGGCTATCAGACCTTTTTATTGGAAAAGCTCTAGTGGATAAATATAAAAATAATTAGGCCATGTTGCATATTGTAACAATATGAATAAAAAAGTGCTTTGGTTAGAAATAGAATATTTTGGTATGTATAATCATATGCTGATGAGTGAATATTTTTTTTTAAAAAAATATTCCTTATCTCGTTTTTGAGTAATTAATTAATTTTATGAATTTGTATCGTACATCGTGGTATTTCATTTTTGTAATACCGGGTACTTACTTGATTAGTATGTTAATTTGCAAATGATTAAGGAATCGACAAATCTTGATTTTGTTCCAAACCAGTAGAATTCTGTGAAAATTGATGATCGCCAATTTAACCATTATACAATGTGGGTATAATTTATTAAAAACAACGATCATTGATTATTTAAGGAAACTATCGAGGTTTGGTTCCCACTCACATGTTTATATATATTTATATTATTTATTTATTTATATTATTAAAAATAAAAAATGATTTATATATTTACAACACATTTTACGATGTATTTTGTAATATAGTATATTCTGGCTTTATATAAAAAAATAAAATTTATTAAAGATACGATTAATTAGCATTTGATTTATTGGCGGTAGCAGAAAAAATTTGCGATCAGATCTTCATGACCCAGTTGATAATCAATAAACTTATATTAACGATATAGTACTGTTTAAATTGCTAAATTTTTGTATGTTATTATTGGTGGTATTATATTTTAAGGTTCGGAATGATCAAAAGTCATTTGATCGTGAATTTTTTCTGCTATCACGATGTTATCTGAATTTTAGCATTTACTTACATATTATTCTTCTTATTCCAATTTTATTTGCTTTAATCATGTTAGTAGTATAATAAAAATTTCAGTAATTTAATTGTTATTCAGCTATCAGACCTATTTAATTAAAAAAGCACAATTTTATTATTTTTTGTTGTATATAAATTTAAAAATAATTATGGCATGTCGTTTCATAATGATATTGATAAAAAAGTACCTTAGCTAGAAATGGAATATTTTATTTTAGTATATATAATCATATTGATGAATGTTTTTTTTTATTGTTATAAAAAAAATATTCCTCATCTCATTACTTTGGTAATTAATTAGAATTTGTACCGTACATCGTGGTATTTCATTTATGTAATACTGGGTACTTACTCAATTATTACGTTACTTTGCAAATGATTATTGAATTAATGCATGTGAACATAAACTTTATGTAATGATTATCAAATCGATGAATCTTATTTTGTTCCGAACCGATATGTAAACTTGAGAATTCTATAAAGATTGATGATCGCCAATTTAATCGATATACATTGTGAAAATTACTGTAATTGCTTAATTTTACTAAATCTATTAAAAAAATCAATTATTAATTATTTAAGGGAACTTTCGGGTTTTCATTCTTATGCACGTGTTTATATATATTTAATATTATTATTTATTATTAATATTATTAAATATGATGTATTTATTTTATAATACATATTTTGTAATACAATGTATTCTGGCTCGGAGAAAAAAACACTACAAAAAAATGTAATTTAAAATTGTATAGTACATTGTGTTTTATAAATCATTTCATTTGCGATTAAAGATACGATTAATTAGCATTTGATTTATAAGTGCTAGCAGAGAAAATTCACGATCAGATAATCGTGATTCAATTGATTATCAATAAACTTATATTAATGGTATAGATTGTGTAAATTTTGGTATGTTTTTTTATATTTATTATAATAAAATATTTGAGGTTTAGAAGTGTGAATTTTTTCCCATTAGTATTTTACCTGGTTTATCGTTTATTTGCATATATTCAATTAATTTGCTTTGATCATTATTAGTAATATAATAAATATAATAATTTAATTGGTATTCGCCTATTAACCTATTTAATTAGTAATTGGTCCATGTTGTTATTTCGTGGCGATATGGATAGGTATAAAGGCTATGAAAGGCTATCCTTATTTTAATGTTTATTTTATATATTATTATTGTATATTATCTCTTCGTCTGTAGACTATGTGCAGACAAATTTGCCTGCAAAAAGTTATATAATATTTTTTAAAAATAAATTTTTAAAAATTTACCAAAATTTTTATAAAATATATTCTTTTAGACTTGATTTTATTTTTAAAATATAAATTCTAAAAATTAATTGTACTTTAAATAAAGTATGCTACTTTAAAATTCATTAATTTTATAAAATATAATGAAATAGACCTATTTTTTTAATTAATTATTTATTTTTATTATATGCGATCCCCTATATTATTATTGAAATTTTTACTTCAAGTTATATTTAATATAATATATTCGAAATAACTTTAAAAAATTTTATTTAAACCTATCATCGGGAAAATAAATAAGGTGCAGATCTGCACAAATCTGCGACCCTGAAAAATTTTAACAAATTTTGCAATAACTTGTGATCCAGTGGCCCAAATTTAACAAATTTGGTACCATTCGATTCGCTTGATGAAACGGATTGAATGGTACCAAAATCGTTGAATTCCAATCACTTGAACACAAAAAAATCCTATTTATGTGAATTTTATCCTTTAGTTTGTACTACTTCACAGGCAAATTTGGCTGTAAACTTACTATAAATATACCTCTGATCTATTTTTTTAATCATTTAAAATATTTAAATAAAATTTGGTATTATAAAATTTAATAACAAGGATTATATTTTTGAATTATTTAAATTTATATTATAAGACAAAAAGTTTATGTTGCTTATAAGCTGAAAATATTAAATTTTAAAGAAATTTTTTAACCAAAAAAATATTTTACAATATCTTGGCGAATTCTTTAAATATTGGTTTTAAAAATATAGTTTCTAATACAATATTGTAGTTTATATAAAGGATGACAACTTTCATTATTTGACTTTATATGATTTACTTGTAAAAATTAAGACTTGTATTAGAAGTGAAAATTTTTTTTATAGATGAGAACATATAAAATTTGAGAAAACCTAAAGAAAAAATTCTATAGAAAAAGTTCCAAAACAAAAACTTTAAACTTTTATTACACCAAAGTTTTTTAATAATTTTAAAAAAATTTTATAATAAAGTTAATAAAACAGAACTAATATTATAATTTTTACTTAGAAAGTATATAGCTAAAATTAATATTTAAGGTTTTTATTTAAAAAATTTAAAATTTTAAAATTTTCGCAGGCAAATATGCCTGCGTAACAAAGCAAGGGATAAATATTGAACGATCTTGCCAACCAGTAGTCCAAATTTAATGATTTTGATACCATTCAATTCCTCTCGATAAGACGGTTCGAATGGTACCAAAAACGTCAAAATTGGATCACTGGTTAACAAGTTATTCGTAAAAAATGATTTGCAGCGCAGTTCTGCGCAGAAATTTAAAAAAGAAATTTAAATTTCTGCGCAGAACTGTGTCGCAAATTATTTTTACGAATAACTTGTTAACCAGTGATCCAATTTTGATGTTTTTGGTACTATTCGAACTGTCTCATCGAGAGGCATCGAATGGTACAAAATCATTAAATTTGGACCACTGGTTGGCAAAATCGTTCAATGTTTATAAAATTCACATAAATGGGATTTTCTTGTGTTTTAGTGATTGGAATTCAACGATTTTGGTATCATTCGAACTGTCTTATCAAGATGAATCGAATGGTGCCAAATTCGTTAAATTTGGACTAATGGATCACAAGTTATTGCAAAATTTGTTAAAATTTTCCAGGGTTGCAGATTTGTGCAGATCTGCGCCCTATTTATTTTTCCGATTCATTCATGACATAATTTATACAATTGGCATTTTGCCAATATGTTACTCAAGTCTAGCCAAATTAAATGAGATATCTCTTGGGGGGACCTCTCCTACCTCAATTTTTGGCAATTACATTAAAATTGAATTTTGCAGGCAAATTTGCCTGCTTAACATATTAAGAGATAGACATTTGCTAATTTGCACCTGGGGTGATTTCACCTTATTATATATAGAACCAATCAGATTTAGGATCTTGTGTAACAAAACTAAAGAAAAAATTAAGAAAAAGATAAAAAATCTTTAAATGACAAAAATTTTATTATGAAAACTAGCTTTATATTTCTAAATAAAAGATTTCAGCGTCTAAATTTGCATATAATACACCTTCTATTTTAATACTACCCCAACCCTAACCTAATCTTTAATAGTAAATTTATTTATTGTTTCAAAAAAATTTTTATAGAGAGGTGATATTACCCTGGGTGAAAATTAGTTAAAATCTAAGAGATAATATTTTATAATATAAAAATTAAAATATATGTATGCATATATATAAGTGGTTTTTTTTCTAACGTCTCTGCGATAACAATTATCATACGTATAAAAAATTATCCAGTTTCACTTAAATTTCTTACACTTGATTAATAATAAACAATTCGCTTCCAAGTTTATAAAATTATAAAAAAAAAATATATATTAAAAAATTAAAAAAACCTCTAACAATGCGTGTTCATAAAGAACATAAGAATATTACATCAAAATACTTGGAAACTTGCGTAAAGCAAAAACAATGGAATACTGAATATAAACATTAATACCGGATGCGAAAGCTTATTAAGCCTAAAAATAAAAAAAATAAAATGCAACAAATTCAACGTTCTCTAAAAATGTATTTTGGTGGAATAAATTACATGCTTTGGGTAAAAAAAGTTTATCTCCACTGACCTTTATGTGGGATCGAATATGTCCTCACTGCTCAAGTTTGCTTCTTACAGGTGAATTAGATGAATTTTGTTGTAAGCGCAGAAAATGCATCTTACTTTTGTTACCAGCTAATCCTATGGATATTAATAGTATTCAGAGTGATCCTAAAAGCAGTAATCTATCTCAAAAACTCAACGCATCATTTTTGTTTACAGCAATCGGTGTAGAAGGTCATTTTGTGCATCTTTTTGTACTATCATAAGTTTGCATTACTGGACGTACTTATCATACATTGGTATATTTATAATGAACAGGGACAATATTATACAGCTCATGATAATAGAATTCCTAATACACGGATATCTGCTATATTATATTGTGTAAATTCCTATGTAAATTCTTTATGGATGCTTCAAGAAAACTTACCTTATACGGCGGCGTTTGAGTTGTGTGAAAACACTTCCACTGGTGAAATAGCTGCTATTATGCATACCAATAACACTATTGATGTATCGCCGCAGAGTATTGTTATCTGGTATCATATGAAAGCTACACCAGATTTATAGATATCCTTAGTTCTCAATATGAACCCCTTCAGTATCCACTGTTTTTTCCTCATGAGACACTAGGTTGGCATATCAATAATTTTTATAACTTATCGCAGATTGATTGGTATCGCTGTCATTTGTTGTATAAGCAACGGTTTTTATTTTTTGGAAGGCTAACCTGCAAATATTTGGTGAACATGTATTCACGCGTTGAGAAGGAACATTTGAACTATATTTTAAATGAAAAAATCGACTTCAAAGAGAAAAAAAAACAAGGAGACAAAATTTGGTAACAATTGAAGAAGATTTTAATAATAATAGTGGAGATGAGGGAAATCTTCATCTTTCTGCTTCATTTATGGGGTCAAAGAAATGGTGCTTTGCATGTATTGCTAATACTTTTGCGCTTTTCTGTTGTCAAGGAAAACCAAGTTTTTTTATAACGATGACGACCAATCCAAACTGGGAAGAAATTTGATCGTTTCTGAAGCCTCAGCAAAATGCATCTGAAATACTGATGATTGTTGCACAAGCATTTCATTCTCAGTTTGGAAAATTGAAAGATTTGTTATGCGAGTACTTTGAAACAATAGTGTATATAATTAGTATAATAGAATTTAAAAATGTAGGCTTCCACATGCCCACGTTGATATGTGAGTGCACCCTGAACTCCCAGTTGATCAAATTGACAAAATTATTTCTGCTGAGATGGCTTGTGAGAATGGATGCTTAAGAGAAATAGTTAAAAAATATATGCTTCATAGACAACAACATTCATCTTGTTGTTTTCATAATAGTGTTTGTATTTATCAGTATCCAAAGTCAATTGTTTTAGCAACTTATATAAATGAAAAGGTTATGTTCATTATCGCTAACGAACACAAGAAGACATGTAGGTTGTACTATATAATCCTGTGCTAATAATGAAACTGGAATGCCACATTAATTTTGAAATAGCATCTACTGTACATATATTTATGTATTTATATAAATACCCTTTTAAAGGACCTGTCTATATTAAATATGCTATAACTGACGCTAGCCAATCTGAACTACAAAATTCCAAAACAACTAATCCCACTTATCAAACCGCAGGTGATAGCAATTCTTTATCAAAACAACAGCCCGTAAATGAATTTAAAAATTATATAAAATAAAGATATCTATCAGCACCTGAAGCTGTATAGAGGATTTTTGTTATTATATACCTTGATGGACCCACTGGTACAAGCTCTTCCTGTTCATCTTTTAGATACAAATATTTCACAATATTCACGTTCCAAGGTTTCATCTGTATCTTTTTTAAATAGATATTCTCTTCGACCAATTGAATCTTTATTTGATAACCTTAAGTATACAAAGTATTATAAACAATATGTATTGTACCCTTATATACAGCGAAATATGTGTGAAGATAATTTCCTTGAAAAGAAACAGGATGGTGTGTTAAGAAAAATTGTACATAAACGAACTACTAATAAAATTATTCGAATCATTTTAATCACACTGGTAGCTAGTAAACTCTTTTATTTGAAATGTATTTTGATGCATCGTGCTGCTCGGACATGGGATGAAATTAAAATATTTAATAGAATTACATACTCTACTTATCAGGAAACTGCGTGTGAAATAGGTTTATTTGTAAATGAACATGAGGGTATGTTTGCCATTAGGGTTCCTCAAATTCAAATCAAATCAAATATTGGATCAATTTGAATTTGATCAAATCAAATTGATCCTGATTTGAATTTGATTTGATTCAAATATTTGAATTTGAATTTGATTTGAATTTGAATTTTTAATAGTAATTTTCAAATCAAATATTTGTCAAATCAAATCAAATTTGGCCATATTTGAATTTGATCAAATCAAATATAGTCAAATTTGAATTTGAATTTGATCAAATATTTGATTCAAATATTTGAAGATCAAATCAAATTGCGGAACCCTATTTGCCATGAATAAAGCCGTTGAAAATTTTTCTACACCTGTGCAATTGCATTTTCTGTTCGTACAATTAATTCTAAATGGGGCTCTCGTGCTTGATATCTGGCAAAATTTAGTTTGAATCTTTTTGCGGATATGAGAGAACATTTTTATAACAATCAATTCAGTGCTACTAATGTTAAGCTTCAACAGATAGCTTCTATGCTTGCGGAGCATGGATGCCGTATGCATGATTTTGGTCTTCTGGAACCGCATACGTGGACACAAGAAGTTATATTAGAGTATCAACGTTTTTCAAACTGCGTTCGTTACAATCGACTATCCAGTGAATTCTGTACAAAAATGACCTTAGAACAATTAATGTTTCATGATAAAGTAATAGATTGTGTACTTCAAAGACAAGAAACTGGTTCAATTCCAGTAACAAAATTTTCGAAATTTTTAGATAGAAAGCTAGTTAAGGTAAAACTTTCCTTATTAATACTATTTGTCATTCAATTCGAGCTACTAAAAAAATTGGTTTACCTTGTAGAACCACTGCATTAGCAGTACTGTTGTATGAGGAGGAACGTACAGCGCATTCATTATTCAGAATACCTGTAGAGAAAAATAATATTAATATTCAATTGACAATCAAATATTTTAGTGATCATGTGGATTTAATTTATGAATCAGTATTAATAGTTGGGGATGAGCTTCTGATGGCTAATAAATCCATTTTAGATTGCGTTAATCTTCTTCTCAAACAAATCTGTAATAAAAATGAGCCGTTTGGAAGAAAAACGTTTATAGGAGTTGGAGATTTCAGACAAGTGGCTCTAGTAGTTAAAGGAGCAAGCAAAAGTGCTACAATTAACGCATCAATTAAAACTTCACATTTGTGGACTCGCTTTGATGAATACATTCTCAACCAACTTATACGCAATGCAAGTGATCTAGAATTTGCTGAATTCATCGACGCTATTGGAAATAACTAGCAAGAATCTAATATGTCTTTGGGTATTTTCCCAACAACTCATGAAATTGATAAAGCGATATCTTACCTATATTCAAAAAACCTGCTATCAAACCATCTTGCATTGCAAAAAAGAGCTTTTCTTAGTCCCTGAAATTCTCTAGTAGATGATTTTAATAATAAAATTCTTAACATTTTGCCTGGGATTGCCCGTACATATTTTAGTTATGATGTCGTCAAAGAAAATAATGAAATATTGAATAGCTATTCTATTGCAACGCCAGATTATCTGGCTCAGTTAACTTACCCTGGAATACCTAATCATGAACTTTATCTAAAAGTTGGTGCCATTTGTACTATCATGCGAAATATCTCTGTTGAAAAGGGATTAGTAAAAAATATGTAAGTTATGATAACTAAATCAGACCAACGATTGGTTGAAGTAATATTACTTGATGATAACAAATCACATGCTACACCTGAAGTTCACTTGCTTTCTCAAATAAATTTTTACTTTCAACCGGATTTTTGCTTGTGGACTGTATTTTAAAAACAATTTTCATTAAGACTAGCTTACTCAACAATATTCAATAGTTGTCAAGGTCTCACTTTAGATCACGTTGTTATAGATCTTTGAACTCATATATTTGCACAAGGGCAACTGTTCCCTTAATTTGTTATGCAGGCATATTTGCCTGCGAAAATTTTAAAATTTTAAATTTTTTAAATAAAACCTTAAATATTAATTTTAGCTATATACTTTCTAAGTAAAAATAATAATATTAGTTCTGTTTTATTAACTTTATTATAAAATTTTTTTAAAATTATTAAAAAACTTTGGTGTAATAAAAGTTTAAAGTTTTTGTTTTGGAACTTTTACTATAAAATTTTTTCTTTAGGTTTTCTCAAATTTTATATGTTCCCATCTATAAAAAAAATTTTCACTTCTAATACAAGTCTTAATTTTTACAAGTAAATCATATAAAGTCAAATAATGAAAGTTGTCATCCTTTATATAAACTACAATATTGTATTAGAAACTATATTTTTAAAACCAATATCTAAAGGATTCGCCAAGATATTGTAAAATATTTTTTTGGTTAAAAAATTTCTTTAAAATTTAATATTTTCAGCTTATAAGCAACATAAACTTTTTGTCTTATAATATAAATTTAAATAATTCAAAAATATAATCCTTGTTATTAAAAATTATAATACCAAATTTTATTTAAATATTTTAAATGATTAAAAAAATAGATCAGAGGTATATTTATAGTAATTATACAGGCAAATTTGCTTGCGTTTTTGCACTTTTTTAGCTCTGATTTACTTTTTTAAAATGCTAAAATAATTAAATAAAACTTTGTACAATTATATTTGAAAATAAGGATTACTTTTTTGCAAAATTAGTTTTTATATAATAAGAAAATAAATTATAGTTACATATAAGCTGAAAATAGATAATTTTAAGAAAAATTTTTTTTAAAAAATTTTATTACAATTTTTCTGCGATCTTATTTAGTTTTAGTTTTAGAACTATAGTTCTTAAGACAATATTGTAGTTTATATAAAGGATGACAACTTTCATTATTGCAACTTTAATGATTTACTTGTAAAAATTAAGACTTGTATTAGAAGTAAAGATTTTTTTATAGACGGGAACATATAAAATTTGAAAAAATCTAAAGAAAAATTTTAATAGTAAAAATGCCAATACAAGAACTTTAAACATTTATTATATTAAAGTTTTCTAATGATTTTAAAAAAAATTTATAACAAAGTTACTAAAACAAAACTCAAAGAATATTTTTTACTTAGAAAAGATATGGCTAAAATCAATATTTAAAATTTTATTAAAAATTTTAAAATACGCAGGCAAATTTGCCTGTGTTACAATCTACGGGATAAAGCGCATATTGTTTATTTATTCACCAACTTTCTCATTGAATAACCATTGTTATGCCTTTTATAGCCGAATTACTCAAAAAATTTAAAAAAACAATTTAGTCGACAATTTTACATACAAAACACACTCGAATATTTAAACTCAATATTATATTCATATAAATAAAATGTTTCGAAATAACATTTATTTCCCTAGATTTCATATACAAAATGCCTAATAAATACATATTCCAAATCAACAACTTATTATTCACGACCCTGAGAAAAATGATATACAAGAACAGTAAGCCACTTAATCACTTGATAATAAAACAAATCGAACATAAAATTAATTACTAAATTTATAAAACAAGCGCTTTCTTGCATAAATTATTTATATTTAATTAATTCTTATTTTAATTCTCTTATAATGTTTATGTAACCACATAACAAATACGTAACTCGATTCTAATTTGTTCTTCAAAATCTTGAATTGATTTTAATTTTAAAGAAAAAACTATAGTTTGATTAATAAATCCCGTCATAGTCAAATAATCACAAATATGATTAACAACAAATTGAAAACAAAATGTGCTAACTTCTCTTATATATTCTTACAAATACGATTTTATAAATAAAAAAATCGATTGACAAAATAAAGTGACTTACATTTCAATATGCTATTTCTATTGCACTTGATCTGCACTTAAGCCAATAGATGAACATAACGAATTCACATACATGGTATTTTTCGAACCTTTAGCACAAAACTAGACAAATATACAAACACTGTGTATTTTTTTAAAGGCGTTATTTTAATAAAATTCACTTAAAATATTATGTTAAACAAAAAATCCTGTTCAAATTAATTATATTTTATTATTTATTCAAATTTCATGTGAGTATACGAACGTTTACGTCATTTTTAATAACAAATTAAATAGTATGAAAACACTCAAATACGTGTAAATATGCATTCGATAAATGAGTCAACAATAACCAAACTCATTAAAATCTTTACTGTCGCATTTTTGAATGACCTTCTAAAATCGAATCCGTATGAATAATAAAATAACACGCACACACATATAAACAAAAAAATACTGGTTATTTCATTTATTAACTTAAAATTACTTATGTATAAACGATCTTTAAATATGTTAAAGAAAATAAATAAAAATTTTCATGCGTTAAACTATGATTATAAACTATCAATACCATAGTTCTTTTAGTAAGAAATTATTGCAATTATTGTTTAAAACTAAATTATATTCTATAATATATATTAATTCAATTTATTATAAAAAAGTTGAATGTTCAGCTTTAGACGATTTTTACAAATCTTTTTTAAATTCTTTACTTTTAAAAATTAAAAAAAAAACTCTCGTTAAAAAAAACTCCAACAAACTTACTAAAAAAAAAAAACCATTATTATGCTGTGTTACTACAATACCATTGTAAAAATTAACCAAGTTCAACAAACTGTAAACAAAAATATCAATTCAATTATTGTATGAGCCATCGGTACATACTCCAATAAACAAGAAAACAATGAAATTGAAATGATAATGTTCATATCAATAAATCCTGATAATAGATATCCTGACAATCAAGCTGTCTTCGAGAAAAACAGATATTATATCGGCAGCGGAAAAATTGACCTAAATATTATCGCAGTACTAAAAGACCAAAGGTAAAAATGCGATTTAAATTTAATTATAATAAAACAAAAAAAAAATACAATAAGATTACTCCAATTATGTTTATCAAATAATATAGATGACTGTCGCAACGTCAACGAATATTAGGGGAGTGCCAGAAATCACATGATTAGGGTTTCACTAAGTAGCTGACCCCTACCCCCCACCTGATAATTTTTCTAAGCATTTGATTGGTTAAAATTTAATAATATATATATATATATTAAAAAATTGGATAACTTTTGATCTACTGGTCTGTTTTGGATGTTTCAACTACCAAAATGTTCATCTTAGTGAGACGATTCTAACAAGCCCAAAATCACCAAAATCCAATTACAGGTTCCCAAGATCATTCAACTTTTGTGTAATTTTAATAGTAATTTTTAAAATTACTAAGTAAATTATTTTTTATATTGAGTCTGGTCTGGGTCTGGTCTGAAGTCTGCAGTCTGGTCTAAGTTTAAATATATTTATATATATTTTTTGGCGCTGAACAAGTTTACTTAGTGCATTTTGTTAGAATAAATTAGTAAAATTTTATGAATCATAAGTTTTTATAGAATTTTATTAATAAAATTCTATAAAATCTTATAATTCGCAAATTTTATTAATTAATTCTAACAAAATGCACTAAGTAAACTTGTTTAGCACCTAAAAATGTATTAAAACAGCTGGTTTGTTTGTATTTCA